>JANHGB010047135.1:11207-56722 GCA_026283785.1 Coracopsis vasa
GCCTTGGTCACCCAGCACATCCATTTATCCAGGCAGTGAGCAGAAAACCTCAACTGAACAACAAGATTAGTGCCGATACTTGAAGTAAGATTTATTCCTTCTTATCCTTTGGCTTCTTTTGAAGGCTTCCCCTATGTGATGGGCAGCTGGTGCAGGGACACTCAGAAACAGTCTGGCAGGAAAACTAGTGAGCAACAAAGGGCAGCAGAAGAGCATTACTTCATGTTACCCCATCTCTTGCACTGCCCAGTGCCTCATCAGGGGGAAGATAAGGTAAGCTGACACCAGGGACAGTTGTTCTACCTATGTGTGTGTAAGAAGTGCTCAAATTCTTTCAAATTCTTCAAACTTCAGTTTACAAATATAAGTGTATATAGGTAAGAACCATGGGTGCATTCTTATCCTCCATGCCCTAACTTTCTTGAAGTACTTTTAACTTATAATGGCTATGGATATAAGCCCTGTGCACTTGTAAACTAGATGACAAACTTGTGTTCACATATTCGTGACAAACACAAGCCACAAAATCCCCAGGCATTCACCAGCCTGCTGAAAATTGCTATGACCTTCAATCTGACATGGGATAGAGTGGCTGGGGGCAGAAAGCAGTTGCTGATCTGTGATTGCTTTTGAGGCAGTGAATCATAGTCATGTTATCCCAGGACAACAGGGTTACATATCTTCCAAATCAGTGAAAATTTCAGTTTCAGTTCGTGGGTGGCTTTATATGATCTGGTTTGATGAGAGTTTCTACCTGTCTTTCATCTATTGGAAATAACTGAACTGCAATCTTTAGACACTTTGCAGTCTTCCTCTACAGTTACCACAATCTTTTCTTATTAATTAAAACCTAGAAATGAGATTTACGTTGTGTTCCAGGATCTTCAGCATACAAACATAATGTATGACCACTGTTTGTAATCCAGCAAGGACGCTAGGGACTGTGGCATTGAGGTGCTGTTTTCTTGTAAAAAGCAACTCTGGCAAAGTTTGGGACACCAATTTAAAAGTGTTTTTGTTCTGTTTAATTTTGGAGAAAAATCGAGGACTACTGTTTCACAGGAAGTGTTAGGATTGACACGGTTTGCTAGTGTTTTGGCATGTATAAAGCGAAAATTTACATCTTTTCCAACTTCTGCCACAGTACACAATGAACAGAGAAGAAATATACTTAAATGTATAAGTGTAGGTATACCTTAAGGAATTGGATATCCAGATATAAATGCTTTCTGATCCTTAGGAAAAAATATCATTGCAATCAGAGGCTGAAGGAACTAGCAGTTCTTCCAAAGCTTAAAAGAGAAACCCACTTTTTGGCTATAAAATATGTGTTATTCATTTTGCCCGGGTTAACTTTATTTTTCTTTTAAAGGAGCTTTGACACTTCAAACTGGCATCCATGAATGTAGTGTAAATCTTTGCAATATTAACCAGGTGACAAGCTGGTTGCAGAAAATGAGAAATATGGCCTGTGGAGAATTTAACAGAAGCATGGGTTCAGCCTACTTGCAAGCACTAAACAAGGTGTTCAGACATTTTTGCATTGCCTGTCTACAGACATTGCTCCATCCCAGCATCACAGTAGTTCTTGAGTAGTTGTTGAGATATTTTCTATATAAATTTCTTTCTTTTTTCTATGTCTTTCCCAAGAAATTAGATTAAAAAATAATAGTCCTATATAAACTTTTCCTGAGGATAATCACTTAAATACAAAATTGAATTAGGTTTGGTCATGTTCTAGCCGCCTTTTTGTTTGTGTTTCACATGCCTCTCAGCAAGTAAATTTTGCTAACATAAATGCTCAAGAAAAGTTTTGAAATTCACAGTAGAGGCAGTGTATTTTAGGACATTTGATGTTGTTTACACACAAAGTGTCTGACCTTCCAAAATCCTTTCACACATCCTTAGCGCAGAGACCAGGCAATGATTCAGGAAATGTTTTGGCCACACCTTCTGATAATTAGGAGTGCAGATGCAGCCATATTACCAGAGTGGTAATATGTTCAATACAAAGTTAATTTGGGGAATTAGCATCAGGAAGGATGAGCAGAAAAAGCAGCCAGATTGAAAAGCCAGATCATGTCACTCTCTCTACTAGTGGTGCACTTGTATTACTGTTTCTGGGTCATATACCACTGGTTTTTAAGGCTGCAGAAAGTGGAGCTGCTCCAGCTGACTCCTTCTAGTTGAAATACTGCAGAACCTGTCTGTCTTTTTGGACAAGTTACTGGAAGATAATCAGTAATTTAGAGTTTATATTTGGCACTGTTGATGTTTTCCAATAAGGGCACTCTAGGTGCATCAATGGTTAAAGTCACAGGGTAGGAAAATATCACAGACACTGATGAATTCAGTTGCCGCTCTGCCTTTGTGGTAATGAAACTGTACTTCTCTCAGATAAAACATCTTGCTTTCCAACCGTAACATGGATCTCTGCGTCTCCAGAGAAACAGCAAGATGAAGCCACTCAGAAATTTTACATGAGTGACTGTGGCTGGTTTTGAGTGGAAGTATCTGTGAAATAACACAAGCAGAAACGCACACCCACCTCTTTTTTCAATAGAAACACTGCCCTGAGAAAAATTGAGAGCTTGAAGCTGAATGTTGACTGAAACCTACTTTGAGCTGTGAGCAAATACATTGCCTCTCAATGTTTAATTCTTTCCACATTAAGGGCTGCATGCGCAGAAAGGGATTACCTCACAGATACCCAGCTCTGTTATCCATTTTTACCATATAGCTCTGAGGCCCACAAACTTTGGCAAACAGCAGAGGTTAAAAGGGTCTCTTCATACACCAGTTGCAAAGAGAATGTAAATGTGGGTAGGCTAAGGACATAAGATTTCAAATAGTGAGAGTAACAGCAGTGAATAGGTGAAATTATCCACTCCAGCAGCTAAGACTTGAAGGACATCTAGGGAAATACTGAACAAACCAGACAGAATATTTCAGTCCACATCAGCACAAGAGAAAAAAAGACTCCAGTGGAAAAAACCTGAAAAGCTGAACTCACACTGTGCAGAAGAACAGGATTATCATAATTTGTTCACCCTTGAATTTGCAGAGAATGAACAAAATGAATGTTCCAATCAAAATATTAGAAGATTGTTGCACCCTTATGAAAACTCTGCATTTGGTCACCATGTGTTGCCAACAGTTGGCAAAAGAAGGCAAGGCATCTAATTGCTTTGTAGCAGCCTTTCAGATATTTTTCATATCAATGTTGGAACATCTTGCAGAAGGACAAATTTCTAATGGAATTACAGATGGTTTTAAAAGTCAGGTGGGTAAGGCAGTGGTAGCACAAACTAGAGCAGCTATGATTTCCATAAAGTGCATGGAGGCACACCAGGCAAACAAAAATATGTGCATGGCACAAGAACAAATGCAAAGGCTATATAAGATTACACAGTAAGCTCTGTTTAAAAAGAAATTGTGTGATACCAGATCAAGGAAACAAATGCACTCTAATATTCAAGAAAGTCAATGAGCTTAGGCAAAAGTCCCCAACAAATCTTAGGTCTGTGAGCAGCTGAAAAAATCCTCCTAGATGACAGCTTTGAAGAAAAATAGTTTTCCAGGAAAGGCAGTGGGCTGAGCCTCAGGGGGTTGGTGTCCCCATTGCTACACTGCTGTACATGATCTCTGTGACTCTGGAAGTGAAAAAATGTTCAGCAAAGCTTTTCTTTGTGAGATGGAGGTAATATTTGCTTTCCTTGACATCCTTTACCTTATCTATTTATGAGTAAAGAATTTCTTTGCATTTACTCTCAGCTAAACCTGCCAGGAGTTACTGTGGAAAACAGCATTCCAGGCAGAAGAAAGTGTTCACAAAGAGAAGTGTTCTGAACTTGCATTTTCAGAAGGCGAATATAAGGCCATGAATGATACTTACACAGATGACATCTTTCATGGAATTGCAGGGAGGCTGAATCCACTTCCTTCCTTTCATGTTGGTCTAGGTACTTTTATGCTCTACAGATTGTCAGCAGGTAAATCTTACAACCAAAATGGATGTCTTGAAGTCCATCCAGAGCTAATTTAGATCTGCAATTCATCTCGAAATTATCCCACACTATCCACATCTTACCAGCAAGCAGGGGCTTTTGGAGCTCAGCAGAACTCTGAACTCAGGAGTTAAATAGTAGTGACACTTGTACATTTATGTTGTCATGGTGGCACTGTAACACAGTGAAGGAGAAGCTGGAAAATGAGAATGGTATAGAAAACATGGTCTGAGGGGCTTGATCCTTTGCAACACAGACATAGAGTACTAGCTAGGATGAAGGAGAGCCAGAGTTTTACATATAAGGAATGGACAGGTCTGTGCCCACAGGACAGAGCTGACTCACAGCTTGTCATCAGCAGAGGCAAAACTCAGTGGCAGGGCAGCATTGGAAGACAGGTGAGGCCTTGTGGAACAGGCAGGTGTTGGCACGGGTGAAGCAAATGCAGTCACAACCCTTACTCTTTCTCTGCTACCTTCCTTCTTGCCAGGCCTAACTAGCAAAGCCAGTTTGCCTGTCATTGCCCATCACTTCTTACCAGAGGTGCATTTACCTTCACACCCCGTAGTCCAGCAAGAGGGCAATGCTCAACCCCTTCTGAAGCTTGCTTTTCTGCCTCTTGTAGGCTGCTGCCTGCTTTATTTTTGCCTGCTGCCAAATCAATTTCTACCAAGTAAGAAGAGTAAATTTGAAGAGGAGAGTACACTCCTACCCACACTACAATCTCTGCAAGGCTCTCCAGTATCCAGTATCTATTATACAGTGTCATTTGAATACACACAAAGCTCCTAATTATACAGTTTCCTCTCTGATTTATTCTGAACAGGGCAACATGACGACCACAGTGCAGTGCTCCATAACCTCATAACAGGATATATCTTGCTTCAACGACCTGCCTGTTGCAGGCAAACAACTTTGTGTAAGTATGTCTCTTTGTCCCCAAGGCTATGCAGCAAAAAAACCCCAACCCAACCCCGAAATGCACTATAAGTGCCATAAATGGAAAACAACAAGTGTTTGACGCAGGAAAATTATACACTCAGGATAATCTAGAGCTGCTGAAATCATGTTAAGTGGTACAAAAATATCAGTGGTAATGGACACAGAGCTTGCTAGGCAGAAGAATATATTCTGTGTAGCAATGGCCTTATGAATGAATGGCATTTAGGGAGAGTCAAACTAGAGATACAAAGACTGCAAGCAATAAGAGGTGATTGTATTGCAAGGAAACATCCTCCTGGATGTAATAATTCCAGAGCTGCAAGTATACACTTTGTACTATTAACAAAAATTTAATCCCAAAGAACTGAAAATAACTCATTCCAAAATAAAAGGGATGGCTTTAGATCACTGTGCTTGCTTTTAAATTTGAATCTCCAAACAACTTATAGGCATTTAAGATCATGTTTTCAAATTGAATCTACTTTACAATAAAAGGGTTCTAGTTAACACTGCTAAAGTGGTTAGCTCATCCCTGCTCTTGAATGGGGAAACACATGCAGCTTCTAGGGCTACCTACAAATGAAGGAGACCTGCTGTTCACATAGTCTGACCAAATGAAGCATAGCCTGAAAGAGACTGCATGATTTAGGAGACTTATGGAAAACTAAGAAGAGCTTTGAGAATGCCTTGTGCTTATATCTAGCAGCTGTGGGGACAATATAGCTTAGTACTGGAAAAGGACCACTTTTTGTGGCAGTGAAAGATGGCCTGGCTAGGGAAAAGCATATTCAAAGCTGCCTGAATCACATTAGGACTGCACTTGGGTTGAGTGCACTGATGACTCTGACCATGTCTGGAAGAAAAATTGCCTCCATATTGGTTGCTTTAGTGTTGTATACTGCTTTAGTTTATTTCCACTATTTACCAATTGTCCCCAAGTTCTTCTCCGTAATCTGAATATGTGGGAAAATGTTTGGTAGGAATACAAACCTTCCTTTGATTCAGCAGACCTTATTGGTTCCTCAGCTATCACAGTCTAGCTGCATTATTTTCTTCACTGTTTCTGAATGGCACCAGTTGGTGCTAATACAGAAGACCAACCATGTGGACAGCACCATTGTAGCCTTGCAGAGCTATAGCAGATGAGCAGGGACCAGTTTTTGTCACAGGAGTGCAATTGGTGCCTCCAGCTGCCCACCCTGCTCTCAGCTGTCCACCCCCAAGGCCCCACAAAACATTCCTGTGCTTCAATGACACTGACTTCACAGTCCCACGTGTTCATCTGATCCACCAGAGAGGAAAGTTTGGGGAGGTAGCTGAAGAAAACTGGAGTGGCAACACATGGCCCTTTCTATTTTGAGGTGAAAGCCTCTGGTGGATGGGCTACTATAAACAGCTGGGGCAGTAACACCTTCAGTGGCCACAAGTGTTTTTTCACTGAGTGACTGAGCTAGACTGTATGGGGTACAAGGACAGGGCTGCTGCTTCAGGAAGTGATTTCTGCAGAACAGATCTGCAGTTCATTCGTGCCAAGAAAAAGCACTAGTGTGACTTTGCAAAGTTTTTCCCTCCTAAGGTCAAGTCAGAGACGAGTTTAGCAAGCCCAGAGCTGTATTTCTTTTCTCTGGATGAACAGCTACCCTAAATTGTTAGTGAGATGCAATTTAAAGGAGTTGGTAATAGATTTGCCAAAGTCTTCTTTGTAGAATCGATATTAGCTTGTACTCATAATAGCATTTCAAACCATCATGTACTGAAGTCTTGACCATCTGGGCCAGGAAATAGCAATGGAATTAGCATTTCTCCTCTGCTAGCCCCCAGTATGCTACCCTGTGGCTATTACAGCCGTCTACTTTGCATTCTGGTTCCCCTGTGATATCGACAATAAACAGCAAACAGTGCACTTGGTAATAACTGCTCCAAAGGAAAAAAAATACTAAGGAAAAAAGAATAATGTAGACTCTGTAGGAGTTTCCAAGATGGTTTGCAGCAGCTACTCAGGCATCAATGCCAAACAAAATTATCTGAGTGGTAGAAAAAAGTCCCCTAACAGCTGCCACCAGCTGTAACAGGCCAAGCTAGAAGTAATGAAAGGAAGATTTTACTTTTTTATTTCCCTGAGCATTACAAGAAATGGGAGCAGAACTATGAAGAGCGTCTGCACCTTCTGAAGACTCTTTTGTTGCACATAATCCTTATGGCTATTTACATATGTCACCATCAGCTGGTACCCTCCATTACTGCATTGCAATATTATGTTACTCTACAGCTTCAAGAAGATGATTCATGAAATTCCCATGATTGTGTATAGAAAAGAGTGGATTGAAGATGTCAGTGTAATAGAAATGGCCAAACCGATGAAGGCAGGATGAAGGAGTTGCGCTTGTTCAGCCTGGAGAAGGCTCTGGGGAGACCTCATAGGAGCCTTCAAGTACCTAAAGGAGGACTAAAGTAAAGCTGGAGAGGTACAAGGGGAGGATGGCTTCAAGCTGAGAGATTAGATATTAAGAAGAAATTCTTTACTGTGAGAGTGGTGAGTCAGTGGCACAGGTTGCCCAGAGAAGCTGTGGCTGCCCATCCCTGGCAGTATTCAAGGTCAGGTTGGACAGGGCTTGGAGCAACCTGGTCTAGTGGAAGGTGCCCATGCTCATGCCAGGGGGGTTGGAGCTAGATGATCTTTAAGGTCCTTTCCAACCCAAAACATTCTATGTTTCTATGATTGTATGAAACGACCAGGGCTTGAGAAAGATTTGCAAAATTCAGACAGTATTTTCACCTATAGAACCACACAAGGCGTGTCTGGGAATGGGGAAAAGAACTGCCACCCTACAGAACTTGCTGCAGGATGATAGAGCCATTTGTTTGTTACGGATGAGAGAAAGTAAAAGGTTGACAGGCAGGCAGGGACAAAGTAGCACTTTAATTACTTTGCTACCCAGACTGTAAGATCCTAGCTTGTGCTTTCCCATCTTTTTTGCTTTATTTCTGCCTGAGTTTTTGTCCGAACTTCAGTCAGTCCTGCAGTCACTAATTTCAATGTCTTCTTTTCCAATATTTTTACAGTGGTCTTTTTTGGCTTTTTTAAGTGATCTTGAAAAATATGTGGCAGCTCCATCTTCTAACTCTCGGACAGTGAATCTGCCTAGTAATGCTTTCTTCATCCAGAAATGAAAACAGTTGTTTATCCAATCTTTCACTCTGGATCAGTAGAGCACTCACACACTGACACTGTGTAATGGTGAATCCACAGAGTTTTACAGGCTTTATATAAAAAAAGCTTCCACAAATTAGTCTCTGTATGAAAATATTATGTAAAAAAAGATTTGAAGTGTTCTATGAATATGTAAAAAGGCCTCATGCCAGCTTTGTTCTTCTGCATACATATGTTTGATATATCCATCTACTTTAGGTCTTCTCTTCACATGCAAAAATGTTGCATTTTTAACTGCAAGGAAATTAATGTAAATGGGCCACCCTGAAATTAAAAATACAGTGAGGACCTGTTCCATTACATTTTCTTCTGGGTAAATTTACCCTAAGCTTAATTTCAGGAGGAGAATGGCGTTTGTCTAGGTGAATCTACCTAGTGAAATTTTGGTATGTTGTTTTCATTATGCTTTTTCTTCAGTATAGACAATACTTTTTACATTCAGGTAAAAAACACTGCTTGTTTAGCAACGAAGACCAGACCTTAGAGAAGCACTGAGAAAAAGAAATTAATAGCAGAACAGAAATCTCAGAGGAAAAAATGTCAAAATATCCCATAATTGCTTGGTTTTGTCACCTTCCTCATATTCTGCCATCACCACCTCATTTTTCTTTACAAAGCCTGTAATTGCTTAGGTTTCTGGCAATGCTTATTCAGGTTACAGTCTCTGAAGTCTAACTGAATTAAAAAGCTACAGCTTCTGTATTTCTCATAACAGCATAAATAAGAACACTTTTTGGTAGCAATGCACTAAATGTGAATCTTTGCCCAAGAAAATATGAATTATTCTTTGAGCAAGCCATGACTATTGACTGCTGGTGCTGCTGCACCTGGCATTAGTGCAGGCACTTTCAGCGCTGCCGGCGGTTTGCCATTGCCTGCGAAACACACAACAAGGAGTCTCTCAGTAATAAAAAAGGAATTTGAGGATTATTCTTTGGTGAGGGGGTATCTCTCTGTGGATTTGGATGAAATATAGAGCTTCAGACTTCAGACCTGAACTCAGTTGATAAAAACTGCAACTTTGAATCATCTGTTTACTTGAATCATCAGTTTGTAGACAATAGATTGTCTTTTTCCAGGTCTCATTATATGTATTTTACCCGAATAGTGTTACTTCAACTTTTTGTAATCTTTTACGTTCAGGAGAAGTGCTCTAAGCTTTGGGTAAGGTTTGTAAGATAAGAGTTAAATGCTGCATTTAATTTTAAGGAACAAGTCTTGAGAAACAGCTTTGTCTAGAAAGGAATTTGAATTTTTTTTGTAGCTTATCATGTTTCTGTTGTATTCAGGCGAAATGTCACACATTGGCATCTATAGGTGAGCTATTGTCAGTGACCTTTACACTACCTTGGAAAAGCAATAGAAACGTCTTTTTTTTTTTCTTTTCATTTGCTCAAAGAAATAAGAGGGGAAATTACTCTGAACTCTTTCAGTAGCAGCTAAATCTTCACTTATTTCTTAACAACAGTGCTTGTCAGAGCAGGTGACAAGGATCCCAGGCAATAGAAATAACCTAAACATATCAAATAAATTCTGAGAAAACTTTAGCATAAAACTGCATTGTTCCTGGCATTAAAAGACCCATGTATTTGCCATCTCAAATATTTTCTTCTTCTTCACAAGGCTGTCTCTCTGCATAGGGAGACAAATTGTGAGCGCTCCACTGTTCAAACCAAAAATTAAGACCAGTTTGCACAGCCCTGTAGATTAAACAAGAGAAAATATTAGGTAATTAAATGCTAATGATTCAAGCTGGGTGCTTATGTTTTAGATTACTTGCCTAATAATGTTAGCATTCAAATGGTCAGCTTTGAAGTTAACAAACAGCCCATTAAGATGCAACCAGGGAGTTGTGGGCTCTTTGGGTGCCATTGTTTCAGTCTGGCTGGCTGCAGACTCAACAAAACAGCAGTGATGAGATTTACATAGTGAAGACTATTTTTACAATTGGAAGGCCTAGAAGTTTCTTTTCTTTTAGTGAAAGCTCTACTATGGAGAACACAGCATGTGGGAAAAGCTGAAATCTACTAATTTCTTCCAAGTCCTGGTATTTCTCCTGTCCCTACTGACTGCTTACATACAAATCACTTGGTTCCCAAGCAGCGGCTCTGTACAGTGATCATCCTCTTGCAGTCATTGAAACTCTACCAGATTGTTGACTCCTTGGTGGTATTCCTGGGTACTTGCAAGGGTTAATATAAAAATGCACTCCTGACAGTGAAAGTCAGAGGAGCTTCGGTGATGAAAATTGCATCACATAATGTAAAATCTTCAAAGTAGTGGCTACTTAAAGGATAGACATAATTAAGAGATAATTGCCAATGGAACAGAGTATTTTCCCGGATAATGGGCTCCTGCAGACGCAAGAATAGCACAGCAAAGCCAAAGCTTTTATGGAAAATAAATGGCATGGTGCAGCTCAGGTTCTTTTTTCTTCAAAGCACACAACAACACTGGTCCTGTGACAATGGTCTGTTATTCCAAATCATTGATGTAGACTTAATTATTTTATCTAATGGAGGTTGATGTGGGAGTTACTTACTGCGCCACTGTAGACCTATTGCATTTTGAGTGCCTCTGAAGAGAAAGGCACTGTGGATTTCAGTGCCTGGATTTCATCAAACGCTCTGTTATCCCTACTGTGACTGCTATTCCCTGCACTTACCATGTGGTGTTAACCAAGGAGAGCTAGTTTCGTATGATCAGAAGTGGAGTACTGTGACAGTTTGATGTTTCTTGGTGGCAACTGTAAATATTGACATTTTAGTAACTACCACAGTGGGAACTTGATGCAACTCATTAAAGGTAATGGGGCTTTTTTACTGAATTTAAAGTGAATAATTTCAGGCCCTGTTTGGTGCATTAGGCGGAGGAGAACTGGTCTTAAATTGGCTTTGTTTTCTGATGTCTTCTACATGATGGAAAAATCCCAGAACAGTCTTCTCATAAAACTATCTTACTTGCTGGTTTTGATATTTTGTGGTCTGCTAAAGGATTTATTAAAAATGCCACAGAATATGCACTGCTAGCTCTTAGATCTTAATTGAAGAAATAGGTGATATGGATGTTTAACAAAGACTTCTTTGTGCCAGAAATGTGAAATAGTGAAATAATAGTTCTTAGTTAGAAACATAAATTACTTGCACTAAACCAGTTTATTTTAGCTATTCTCTTGTTACCTTTATTCTTGTGGTGTCATTTCTGTAATTTATTTTAGGGTATTTTTCCTGAGAAATGTTAGCTAGAACTTATCTATTTACTTTGGTCCCTGTTCTATCCTGTGTTGACTTAGGGAGAATACCCTTTAAGGGATACTTCTGCATCTTACCACCCACACAAGACATGATCAGCAAAATGATGGCCATTTTAATGCTGTGTGGGCTGTCTGTAGCTGTACAAAAGGGCACAGGCTTGGCCCTCTGTATTTCATGCAAAGGCTGGATGTAATAACTTAGCAGGTTGTGTAAAAAAGAAAAACAAAACCAAAAAAAACCCAAACCCCACAAAACCAAAGTGAATCCAAAATGCAATGCTGACATACATGAAGGGAGATCAACAGCATGATTAAAGTATTATGATCACACTGAAATTTTTCCAAGTGTCTACAGCTGTTACAATGAATGCATGATGATTTTTTAACTAGCCCAGTTCTAACTGGGTAGGTGGCTGAGAAAGTCATGTGAATCCTGTCTTTCCTTCTGACTTCTTTTTTTTCACAGTGACATTAACAGCATATGATCAGTTCTACGACCTGATGCAAGGACAGTCAACAAAGCATCCTCTGCTAAACCTTTCCAGTTACCTCCTTCAAACAAAGTATCTTCTTCACAGATACCCCCATCCTGACTACCAGGTAATTAGATAGGAGATCACTACAAATCATAGGTGATTTTTAAGCTACAACATATCTCTTCATTGTTCCTGAATAGTTTGATCCTTCTGTTACTGTAATAACAATGCCCATAAACGTTAGCTAGGGGTACAGCTAAAAGTTTGCTATATGTGAATTTGACTATTGGTGTTACTGAAGATTGTGCCATCTGGATCTTGGGTTTAGCTTGGATTACTCCTAAAGAGGCTGATCACTTTTTAAGCCAATGTGTTTACATTTTGCCATACATGATTGTTTTTGTCTATGCCTGAGAGTTAAGACCATGTGAGTGTTAATTCTGAACAACTTGGCCAATTTGTTATATTTACTACAATTTCTCTGGCCTTGTGAGTGTCAGTGTATGGATGACACAACTAATACAGATTACTGCAGTTTTTCTGTACTTAATATTTATCGTCATGTGTTGCAGCATGTTAGGGATTTAATAATAATCTGGGGGTCTGCATCTGAGTGACAAGAAAGGCCAGTTACACACTGACTCGTGTTATATGCCTGCAAAAATCTTGTGATGTATTTAATGTTGAAGCTGGAAACAACTGTACTGGCTTCTATAACCTTTTCTACTGAGCATACTTCATTCCCAAGTTTGTATCCCAAAGATGCAACTTCTTTGTTTTGCAGCATCTTGCTGAGGGGACTAAAAAGCTTTGTGAGGAGCTGCAGACCACCTGAGTACATCTGTTTTTCTTAGGACTCTTCTCAGACAGATAATTTTCAATGCACTCCTCTGCTGACACATTTATCCACTGAATGACTAGTGTGCTCCACACCGCCTCTTCTTTGAGTCCTTTCTCCTGTGCAGGAACACCAGACTGTAAGATTTACACAGCTGCTGGGAGGAAGTGATAAAACACTCCAAAGAGCAGCTTTCAGGTGGGAAGGTATAAACAATCTGTGAGAGTGTGGCTCCATGGCATGTAGAAGCTTCTCTTGCTAAATTTGGTGTTGAACACAATCTTAGGTGTACCTAGTTGATGATGATGCCACATTTTGTCTAGAGAATATAAAATACCTTTCAGAAGAGAGACCCTATCGTCCTTCCTATGGCTGAAAGTCTTGCTTTGAGCATGTCCCAAGATTAGTCCTGATTTCTGGCTTTATATGGTTAGGGGCTAATTTGCACACAATATCTGAAGGTGCTTCAGAGCTCCCTATCAGCTCCATGCCACTATTTCCGCACGCCACTCCTACTTGGCCACTTGAGCTTGCCACTCTCCATCACAAGTGCCAGTGGTCCCTAGCTCCTTTCTTGTGGAATTTTAGCAGTGCAAAGAGAGGATGTCCTGAATTGCAAAGCTGCAATCTACCATCTCCAAGCCAAGAAAAAGTCAATCAAATAGTATGGCTGTGTACCAGTCCCACTACCAAGCTGTTGGATATTCAGACCTTGAGAATGACCAGCACTGCTTATTGTGGGTACAGAAAAATTGCTTCCAGGACAACAGTTAACATTTGTCACATAAATATAAAAGAGCTATTTTCTAAGGCAACTGTTGACTGTCCACCATCACCAGCTATAGACAAAAACTATACAAGCCATTTGTTTATATACACACGGAGGTGCAAATCAATTCATATACAGCCAGAACTTGCCAAAAATGTTGCCACCTAACCTGCAGTAGCCATGATTTTTTGAATAAAAAAGACAGCTTTTAAAATACTAATTTCTATGTTTTCTGTTTTACTCAAGGCAGAAAAATTATACCAAGATTCTGTTATTTTACTGTTAACCTAAAAAGCAGGTAGTCAAGGATCTCTTATCAGAAAACCAAGAATGCTTCAGTTTTAGACACTTGCAACCCAAAAAAATGCAAATAAACACTGTTCATCCACAAAATACACTTCAAAAATTAAACATTAAGTGCTTCAAAAAGGTACTCAGTATCAGCCCAGCTGTATTTTCACGTGCGACAATGTAATGGCTAGCATTGGTGTCAGTGGAAATGGTTTAGTAGGTCTAACAGTTTGCCAGTTGTTTGGAAACAGTTGCTGAAAGTCAGGCATTAAACTTAAAAAAGAAACCTTAAGAACAGCTAATTTATCAGCTTAGTAAGATGGAGGAAATATGGGAGAGGCCACAGGGAAGCTGTGTCCTTTGGAAGACCTGTAAGTACTGATGTTAGAGGCACCTGCAGCACGGGAGAGCCCCCCACTGTTGTGTGTGATAGCTGAGTGAGAAACCAGCTGTGCCTGTGACATTGGAGCCCTTCTACAGTTGAACAAGCATATCAAAGGGCTGCATCAGAGTCTACAAAGCAGAACTGCTTGAAGAAAATTCATTCTGCTGCTGGCACTCTGTTTTGATTGATATGAATAAGCCTTATCTTCAAAAATATAGCTAACATGAGTATTTCTATAATCACTTCAGATTGCATCTTAGAAAGGAAGACAATTTTGCCTTCTCCCTGCCCCTCCTCCTCCTCTCTTGTTCCTTCCACCCTGGAAAAGTCTTTATGCATATGCTAAATGTGGGAGGAAAAAAAAGTACCTTCCAAATCTTCATGTCTGTGTATATCCCTCTTCTTTAAATGTACAAATTTAGAATTGAAGAACTACTACTCTAAATTCTCTTGCCTTTTGACAGATATTTTTCGTGTGTGGTGGCTATGATTGTCAGCAGCAGTTTGTTAAGTCTAAAGGAATATTGGTATTGGAAGGTAGTAGGACCATCTTTTTTTCCTTTCAAGAGTGGTTAATCCAGGAAGAGAATGACTACACTGGCCATGCACAGCTATGCCTGTGGACCATGTTGGATGCGGTTTTGAGCAGCCTGATCTAGTGGAAGGCATCCCTGATCATGGCAGGGGTGTTGGAAGTAGATGAGCTTTAAGATCTTTTCCAACCCAAACCATGCTATGATTCTATGATCTTGCAGTCCTTATTCAGCAGTCCAGAACTTGTGGGCTTTAATATGAAGAGCTATGCATTCAAGGATGAAATCCCTTATCTCTATTGGTTTTCATACAGTTACTAAACTCTTGGCCCAGATATGGCAGCAGTGCTATGGGAAAACACAGTATTAAAAAGAAATTCCTCCCCAAGGTACACTGAATGTGACTGTGACTATACAGGGAGTGAATCCAGCCCTGTGCTTTCTAAATAGGTGTTAGACTGATTTTTAGGACAGACGGCAAATATTTTGGTTTTAAAAGCTGTTTCACATGAAGAAAAAAATATCTAAATAGGAGGAGGTGGCTACAGAAGCCTTAGGGAGAACAAAAGAAGAAACCAATAGCTGCAGGAGGAGAGAAAAATGCAGAAGATTCTGATGAAGAAAAAAATCCCTTAAGAAGATAACTGGATTTAAAAATAAGAAGGAACAAAGCAAGCAAAGAAATAAATGGCACTGACTCTAGGCTACAGCCAATTCACATAGGCTGACCAACAATAATCAATAGCCCTGTTGGTGGTCTTTAAATAAAGGTCAGACAAAATTGTACTGAAATCCACATGGGGATTATTTAAGTGCTTATTTGAGAGAGTGGGTTGTCAGTGGGAGGCAGCGCTTAGTTTCACTGTGTTTCTAACAGTGCTTAATTAGTTTATTATTGCATTTGGAATTACTCTTTTCTTAGAGACTTTAAAGTCTTTTTGTACTGTTCAAAACTCTCCTCTATCCACATCTTTCCCCAGAGATCCCCAGAAACATACGGTTTTTAGTTCAAATTCTGTATCTTCATTTTCTCATCCTACCGAAGGTCTCAGGCCTCACAAATAAGTTTCTATGCATACAATCAATCAAAATATTACCCTCTGCTCCATTTGTCAATGCACATCTCCTGCCCCTTATCACTGAAGCAGCATGCCATGCACTCACGCACTTGTGAACCTTGTCATTCCAAGATCAATGATGAAATCATGGCTGTTTACCCTTTGGCAAACTTAGTTATCGAGCACAAGGTGACAAAAATATTTATCTAGAATGGCCTGCTGACCTTCTGTTCCCACAGAAGTTGGATAATTGGAAAACATGTGCAGTAATACAGTCTGTATGGTTGCACAGGCAACAGAAGTCTGAACAGCTTCTGAATGTAAACTACATAGACTGAAAAAAGCTTTTGGAGCAGGGACAGCATTTGCTGTATATTCTCCTTGTTTCTGTAACAGACTACAATGCTTTAAATCAGATATACAAGCTTGTGGACAGTTTCCCAGTGGTTGAAAATGCACAGTATCTCTTTGCTAAGATACCTCATCTCCTGACCCACTCAAGGGAGAAGTCAAAACCTCCCAAAAGACAGTCCTCTATGTGATTTCAGTTCATCCAAAATAATTATTCTTTTTTTCCCAGGCTTGCAAACTCAGGCCTGTCCAAGGCTTTGCAGCTGGACCATTTAAAGCCTCAGATACAATATGTGAGCCTAATGGCCCTGTGAAAGGCTGAGGTTGAAAATGTTGCACTCCTTAGAGCAAGCAGCTTAAGATCAGCTGGTTTTGAGACTTGAAAGGGACCTGTGAGTAGCCAGCACATGCCCCTTTCAGAAACCTGTTCTCATGTTTATTAGGTAGCCCTCAGCTCAGCACTCTCATCACCTCAGAGCACTTCAACCCAGGCACTTGGGACCATCAGCCAGCTCTACGTTGCAGGCATCAATGGGGCTGGAAGACATCATGAGCAGCTGTTGTCACTGCCAACCTGACACGATACAAGACTCAGGGAAGGAACACTGCATGAGAAACATAGGCCTCACTATTGCTTGTCTGATTGCCACCCTGCTCTCCTGTCCTGGTGTTCAGCATCAACTTGTATACAGGATTTGAGCTCATTGAATGAAGCATGTTGTTTGAAACAGCTTATCATCTTTTTTCTTTTGGCAATAAAGTCAGTCCCTGAGAGGCTTGCAAGTAGCAGGCTGAACTCTTCCTGAAAGTGCCAAAGCTAAGCTTGCCTTCGGGAGAAGATATTTTTTAGGAGTATTGCTGTGGAAAGTGAGCTTTGGTCTGTGGAGCAGGAAAGCAGATTGACATCAGCACTCAATAATGGAGCTGAAAAGAGTACTTTGACCTACTGAAAGAGTTAGATGCTTGGCTTAAGGCAGTGCATGTATTATATGGTCTAACTGGAACTTTCAAGACAGAAGTTCTCTGAAACTGAACTATTCACTTCCCATTACCATTACTGTGAGTTTAAGCCTAATTTTACACAGGGCCTGAAATGAAGCACCGTTGGGTCATTGGACTGCTCACTGTGATATAAAGATATAGGGAGCACAGCAACATACACGCCTACTTTAGGATTGAAGCTACTCTGAAAAGTGTCCTTTAATGCAAAACTGATTTCATAATATGCGAGTGCTGTAGAGAACATTTTCCACACTTTTTCACAGAGACTGTGCAAGTTGGTCTCTATCTTTCACAAAATGGTATTTGATATGAACTATTATTAGCTGGAAAAGATAATCTGTTCAGTGAAACATGCTCATTTTCTGGTCCTAAATTGTTTCTGCTCCCTAAAAGCACCAATTCCGCAGTAATTCAGAACACAGGCTCTGTTAATGTTATGCTTGACGCATATATTTATCAATCTGATAATTATGCTTAAAATAAGGGATAGAAACAAAAAAAGGCTGACTGGGGAAGAATTCTGATCAAGTGCTAAAGGCAGACACTGTTCAGGTCTGCTAGCACAGAGGTTTACAAGAAAACAGAAAGATAAAATGCAATTTCACATTTTATTCAGTGCTGTTTATTCAGCTCTTTTTCCGTAAGAATCATTATCAATATTCTCCAGTTATTTATGTTTCCATTTCTGAGGGAGCTTGAGCTTGGTCAGCAAATCTTTTCTAGAATAAAATATTCTTTCTTTTTTATATGTGCTCACAGATGTTTTAGGATGAGATATTGATTGTCCTGTAAATGGACAAGAAAGCAGTTGCTTTTGAACCAAAGGCTTGTTTTCCTCATTACAGCTCTAAACCGCTAACTGCTTTTTAAACCTACTCAATCCCTTCGTTCTGTTTCATCAGCTTCCCTTCAGGGTTTGGGTTCGGGTTTTTTTGCCTCTTCTCTCTCTGATCCTTGAGGTTGCAAAATTCCTAGGGTGTTTCACTCTTCCTGCTCCACAGAGCTGAGAAAACTAAGGGATGAGTATGCCTGTTTGTTTCTATATATGCTTTGAAAACTTCGTGATGTGGTGATACTGCCACTCAGATATTATTTATCCTCTTTGTGTTGGGTTGACCTTGGCTGGCCACCAGGTACCCACTCAGCTGCTCTTTCACTCTATCTCCTCAACAAATGGGGGAGAAAATAAGACGGGGTCGAGATAAAGACAGAGAGATCATTCACCAATTACTGTCATGGGCAAAATAGATTCAACTTGGGCAAAATGAATTTAATTTATTGTGAATTATAAAACAGAGCAGGATAGTGAGAAACAAAGACAAAACTAAAACACCGTCTCACGCACGCCCCTCTTCTTCCCACGCTCAATCTTACTCCTTCACTCCCGGCTCTTTTACTGGAGGAGCTGGGGAGCAAGGAATGGGGAATGGGACAATATTTCATCTCTGCTGCTCTTTTCTCTGCACACTTCCCTTGCTCCAGCATGGGGTCCTACCTGTGGGGTCCAGCTCTTCAAGGACCACCCCAGAATGGGTGCTCCATGGGCTGTAGCTCCTGCCAAAAAACATGCTCCTGAAAGGGATCCTTTCCATGGGCTGCAGCTTCCTTCAGAGCGTGTTTGCCTGCTCCATCATGGTCCTCCATGGGCTGCAGGGGGACAATCTGCTTCACCACAGTCTTCACCATGGACCGCAGGGGGATCTCTGCTCCGGCGCCTGGAGCACCTCCTGCTGCTGCTTCCTCTCTCACCTTGGCATCTGCAGGGCTGTTTCTTCCACATCTTTTCACTCTTTCTCACAGCTGCTGCACAGTGTTTTTTACCTTGTTTGAATATGTTATCACAGAGGTGCCAACAGCACTGCTGAGGGGCTCAGCTCTGGCTTGCAGCAGGCCTGTTCTGGAGCCATCTGGACATGCCTCTGTCTGACGGGCACAGCTCTTGGTCTCTTCTCACAGAAGCCACCCCTGCAGACACCCCAACCCTGCCACTAGCAAAACCATGCCGTGTAAGCCAAATACATGTTTTTTGTTTTTCAAACCTCAAAAAAATGCTTTCGCTCAGAGTGTAGTGGCCATCAAGGACATCTTTGAAACCCTTAGAAATGTGATTTTTGCCAATGGTATCAAAATACTGTGAGCTGAATCTTAAGAGAAAAGTAGCAGGCTGAAAGCAAGAGCCAGTTCATGAGAGTCTTGTTTTCTTGTTAAACCGGGGAGAATTGGCCTCCTAAATAAGTAATTCACAGCCCTGCCAGTTTCCTAAAGACCCCTCCATACTGGATGCATTAGATAAAGCTGGAAGCTCACAAGTACGAAAACAAAGAAATCATGGGATACAGAGAAGCGAGGGCTGAAACATCGGAAGAGTAAATAGGCAGCAAAAGTGAGTGGAGGTATCCTGTGTTATTTGTATGTCTTGGCCTTACAAAAAGGTCTGAGTGGCCACAGAGCACATATGAGGCAGCGGTAAATTTCAGAAGTTTCTGAACTAGAAAGTTCATTGTAAGCATACTCTTGGTTTGAGTTTTAGAGTCAGACATTTTTGTTTCTCAAACACTGTAAACTTTTGCAATAGACACCCATATTCCTAAGTGAAAATGTGTGAATTCAAACAAAATCTTAATGCCTGAAGGGCAATTTAGAGGGTGAGGCAAGCTACTTTTTTAGCAGAAAAAAAAAAAATAATATTTAAACTAGAAAGAAATTTAATATCCAGAAGCTGGTGTTGTTATAACCCACAACAGTTGTAACACAGTATCACATACCATCTAATTCTTGGGTAACCGTCACATGGACGGTTATGGGCTCAACTTCTGCCTCACAGTAATGAGTGTGAGTGTCAAGGTCTGTGAAGTTACACTTGTGTAAAAGCTGTGTGGCTAAAGGTCATCATTTAGAAAAGTGATGAATGGAATCACAATAATCTGTAAAAGTATTCTTGAAGAGAGCTTGAGGCATAGCATCTCCTAGAGTCAGCGCTTCCTAAAATGACACTGTTAATGGTGCATGACAAAGGCATTTCATATCACCCACATTAAAGAAAAAGCATTTTGCATCTTCTTGTGTCTTCCGTGGGCTAGACTAATAGTTTTCTGTCACAGTATCCTACCACATACTACTGGTTGGTGAGAATAAAGCACATTCCGGCTCACACATTGAAACAAAGCATCTCACCAGGGTGCAGCATGGAAGGCTGCTTCCTCTCCTGGTGAGTGCTACCTGAGAGGTAGCACCCTGCCTTGCTGTAGCCCATCAGTGTGTATGGCTTTACACCTCTTCCCTTTCCTTTTCATTGTTTACAGTGGGGCTGTAATTGACCCCTACTACTTCACACCTCCTTTCTCTTCCCGAAAGTGGCTGAACAGCTTCCAGTCTCTGGTAGGATCTCATCTCCCCACCAGCCTGACACTCATGCATGAAATTCTTTGAAGAACACTTCATACACACAACGGTTGGAAGAATTTGAAGAATTTGACCAGTAACAAATGACTGGCTTGGTTAAGCTTTTAAGCTGGAGTTATGGTCTGCTAATGTGCTGCTTGGGAGCTTTGGGGCTATTCCCAGTGCCAGACAAGGAAAAATAAAAAAAAGAAAGAAAAAGAAAAAAGGTTCATATCCATTTTCCTCTTGTTTCCTGAGGTATATTCCAGGCTGAGCTGTCTGTCAGTGTAAGCAAAGACATCTCTGGGAATGTAATAGAGTGCAGTACGGTTTACTTTGCTCTTTCAGGGAAGGCCATTCTCAGCTAAAGAAGAAGAGCCATCAGGTGAAAATTCTGGTTTGCCTGGAGTGTTTTGAAGGTCTGGAAAGCATTTTGTGTATTGGGGTGCCCATGAGAGTCTGGAGAGGCAGTCAGCCTTTGGAGTGCATCGGTATTCATCATGGCCTTGATTAACATCATGGTCCTTCTGTGTCCTGTGTCATTAAAACCACACACTCAGAACTACTAATTGATGGACGCCTGTAAATATAAAGCAGGTGACATAAATAAAAATCTCAGTTAGTGTAAATTAGCCTTGCCTCAGTTGTTTCAGTAGTTATGCAAAACTGAATCAAGAGATCAGGGAATCTGCCCCAATATACAAAATATAAAATAGTAGCGTATAACACATGGTGGGGGGGGGGAGGTAGGTGTGTGTATTCACATCTGTATAACCAGAACACTGTCACAGCATTCTGTCCTAATCTTTTTTAAACTCAATCTCAAAATGGACCAAGTTGACTGTATTTTGAGGATGCCAGGTTTTATAAAAACAAAAGGGAAAAAAAGCCTGTAGTGCAGAAGCTCTATCTCAGCAATACTGTTTCCTAATTATGGTGAAAAGTCCATGCAGCTGCTGTTCAGAGCTGAACTGGAACAGATTTGAGGTTGGGTGACACTGACATGCCTCTGACAAGATGGGCCATTCGAGGTGCTGTCATTAAAAAACCAATGTGCCATTTTCTGACAAAACTGAACACAGTACTTTGCCTACCAAAAGACAGGAAAAAAAGTATTCTACCTGGAACTTTTCTCGTTCCTCTCAGAACTCTAGAAAACCCCCAATGACTTCTTCCAACTACCAAATTATTCTTGCTTTTAAAACCTTCCTTTTCCCTCTAGCTTCTGATGATTAACTCTCCCTGTAAACTGCTTTGTAATAATCTGTATGGAGGACAGTATATAAAAGTAAATTGCATTGAGTTTGATCCAGACATCATTTGACTCAAAATTACACTGAGCTTTTGGGCTGGTTTTTTTCCTCCTCCCCGTTTCTAGGTCTGACTGGCAAGCCAAATCATTTCTATTTGCTATCATAAAGGCTAAATAAAAGGGCAAACAACTCATTGCTGCTTCAATAAAATTCATGTTGCTATTTCAAAATGTAGTTCTCCTTTGTCAGCCTCCACCACAAGATACACTCATTCATACACAATGCCACTGCATCACTGAGGTGTTTACATATTACAGAGTCTCCAGAAATTATGGATTCAGGTTATACCGCTTTTGGTAAACCTGATCACTGAAGAAAAAGTGAGGCTGTTGGAAAATTAACTTTTATTTACAACACTGACAACTATGAAAAGATGTAGTTTCTTGCTATTGTACTGAGGTTATTACCTTCCTTGCAATAAATCTCAGGACACTCAATTAAAGTTAACTTGCAGTTTGCAACAAGCAGCCTGTAAAGTTTCCTGGAAAGAGCTGCCATATTGTCATTCAAAGTACTTTATACTAAACAGTGCAAGACAGTGACAAAGCATCTAATTATCTGATTATGCTGCAAGAATAGTTTCTTACATGTACTGAATTTTGCATACCATCAACAAACACAGACTGTTTCATCACTGACTCACATAAACAAAACCAAAAGAAAATAAGATAGATAGAACAATGGGTTTCAGCTACTATTGTTCCCAAAGAGCTGGGATATTTCTGCTAGTACTTCAAAATACCAGATCTCTCCATCAAAGTGGGTATACTGGGGGTGTCCAGCTAAGGGACAGAATTTTGCCATTCTTTTCACGAGAACAAGGACTAATGCCTTTAAGCTGACAGAGGGGAGATTTATATTAGATATTAGGAAGAAATTCTTTACTGAGAGTGCTGAGGCACTGAAACAGGCCGCCCAGAGAAGCTGTGGCTGCCCCATCCCTGACAGTGTTCAAGGCCAGGATAGACAGGGCTTTGAGCAACCCGGTCTAGTGGAAGGTGTCCCTGCAGTTGTCAGGGGGGCTGGAAATAGATGGTCTTCTTCCAGCCCATACCATTCTATGATTGGCCAGAGACTAGCTGTCTGTGTAGCCAGCATGAGGGCACACCATAAAGAGAGCTGTGTACCTACTGTTTGTCAGAGGTGGTGCCTCTTGGAGTGGAAAGATTTTCTATGAGAGAATGAAGGAAGAAACCCACAACTTTAAACTTGCTACTGCACATTTGCCTGGCACTATATGAGAAGCCCTTTGAGGACTGGTGAGGCCAATACACAAATTCCACTGGTATAAAGGGGGTGGGGATCAGCAGCTACTTCATAACAAATGCTTGTGCATTTGCTCTTACCCTGGAGAGGTGCCATCATAACCACACAGGAGCTGCAGTGGAAGCTCAGACCTGGACAGTTAAGGGGAATGGACACGTTTCAGTTTTATGCCCAGGTTTATCCCACAGCTGCTAGTTTGTCTGAACAATTCAACCAGTGACAAAAGCAGAAGAGCATCAGCAAAGAAGCTGCACTATTCTCCGACCAGGTTTTCTCTTCTGCTGATTAGGTTTACCATAGCTGGTAATGGTATTACATCTGGTACTGTATGTGCAAAAGTCAACATGGGTAAGGTACTCCAATTTCTTTTACTACAGTTTGGGGCAAGACAGAGGGATAAAAATGATTTGTGGATATCTTATGATAGTAAGAATTTCAGTGGAGGCAGTTTTTTGTTATGCCATTGCTGCACTGTGAGCAGTATCTTCGCATTAGCCTTAACATAGTCCCACTTCTTCACAGTCCCAACTGTCAGACCATTAAACATAAATCGTGGCCCCAGGGGACCCACTTTTCCAGAAAGGATAAGCAATGTACCCTCCATAGCATATCAGTCTCCAGCTTGTCCTGAAGACTGTCAATTGTGCTAAATTATGTATAAAATCAATGTAAGGTGCTGTCTGCCAGAGATAGGTTGACATTGGCAATTTGATTTTCACTGAAAGGGGTCACAAGTCCCCAGTCTTCATGGCACTAGAATAAGTGCCTATTCTGTCCCTATTTCTCTAGCTCCAAAATTATACCTGCTTTGTTGCACTTTAAAGAAAGGTCACAACAAGATAATGCTGTCATGAAACGCCTCTTTAATTGTCTGCAATGGTCAAATTTTTATGCTGTTGTCAATGGGGTACTATTACAATCTGCCCTTTCTGCTCAAATTTCATTAATATTCTTTATTAAATGGGCATTCACAAATTTAATTTTTTTTCCCCTGGGGGATCTCACACAGTATATATCCAAGTTACAAAACCCAGCACTCTTCAGACTCAAAAGGATTTTCAAGTGGTAGAGAAAATCTCCTTTGCAATATGATCATAGAATCATAGAGTCATAGAATCATAGAATCACAGATTGGTTTGGGTTGGAAGGGACCTTAAAGATTATCAAGTTCTAATGCCCCTGCCATGGGCAGGGACGCCTTCCACTGGACCAGGTTCAGTGAAAGGCGTCCCTGACCTTGAACGCTTCTAGGGATGCACAAATATGCATGAGATATTCATGCAAGTTGGGAGACAAATAACCTTGTGACTGATGTTTTATTTGACACTGATAATGAACCCTGTCTTTGTAAAATAACCACTGCTGTTCAGGGACTGTGGCCCACAGACCTACATAAAATACTTATACAGCATCTAGCTCATGACTCAGCACTTTACTATATGCTTTTTTCTACTGTACTGACTGGAGCAGTGTCAAAATCCAATTTCATGGAGTCATCCTTTCCCTTTCCTCTAGAATGGCAGCTGATCTGATATTCTTGTGACAGCTACTAAAGCTCCACATGTCTAGTGGCCTTTGAGACCATCAAACAACAAAACTGCCATCAAAATTGTCTTCCAAATAGTTCTGAAATAGATTTCTGCAAATGCTCATTTAAACAGGGTCACCTGTCATCACAGCACAGCCCAGAGTTCAGCAAACATAGTGCCTTAGTGAATACAGTGAGTTGTAATAAACATCATGTCATTTTTCAAAAAGAAGTCAACTGACAATTGGTAACAATTTGGAATTGTTATGTCAGTCTCTATTTTCTGAAACAAAAGTATTCATGCAGGTGTTACTGGTTATTCAAGGTTGGTTAGAATTACATACTATCATATAAGAGAGTAGGTTTGTAGGTTTAGATTCTTCTAAAGGAAAAGGATTCTTCATTATGAGGGTAGTGAGGCAGGGTGCCCAGAGAAGTTGTGGCTGTCCCATCCCTGGCAGTGTTCAAGGCCAGGTTGGATGTGGCTTTGAGCAGTCTGGTGTAGTGAAGGGTGGCCATGCCCATGACCGGGAGGTTGGAACTGATGATCTTTAAGGTCCCTTGTAACCCAAACCATTCTATGAGTCTATGATATATGGCTGCAGGAATACTAAAGACATAAATGTTTTCTCTGAGCTGAATGCTGCTTTGAGGGCACCACATTGGGAGCATCTCCACTGACTCAGGAGCTCTGTATCTGAACCTATTTTTGAAGGGCTGTATTCTGCCACTCTTCATTACGTTCTGTCATACATTGCTCCAGCAGACACACTGACACCAGCGTAGCAAAATTTTTCATGAGAACTTGACCTGATGGACTGCTACTGTGCAAAAAGGGTTGCCTTCCAGTCCCTGAGGGCTTGTGCTCAAAATGTTTCTTTGTGGTCCTTGTTCTTATTGACATTTGAGTCTTGCCTTCAAAGAGCTGCAGGCTGAGTGGGAATGTCCAGAAAACTATTAATTTTGTGAATAAGTGCAAAGGATTTGTGATGTTTCCTTCAGGATAAAATCTAGAGCTTTCCAGAGATTTTCATGGCAAAACTCAAGAGGCTATTTTCAAAATAATGGCATTCACGCAACATATAAAATTCCAAAGCACTATTCCCTTTCCCTGGACATGGACTGGGGGTTTTTACATCCCAAACAGTAGTTTGGGCTTTAAAGTCTTTTCTTAGGAATAGCAAATATGTAATTAGTCGTACCACCAAGGAACAATAAGAAACACAAAAGCAACTAACTCAAAGTTAGGGCTTGGACCTAGATGCTTTGCAGTCAAGATTATTCAGGCTCTCATCAGTGTGAATTCTTACTACACAAAACATGGGAAGATCAAAAAACTCAGCAATAGCCCGGAATTCTTCTTTTATGAGACATCACAACAGAGCAGGTCTTTGAAGTTGCCTCTCCCATTCCACGAGGAGTTTTTAGGGTCTGGTTTTACTTTTTTTTTGTTATTTTTCTTGGTTGCCTTCATTGTGCCCAGATGAGGATAAATCAGTTCTCAGAAAGATAGGGCGCTGAACACTGCTTCCTGACTAGGTCAGGCTGAAAGATTCATTTTTGTTTATTTCTCAGTTTATCTTAAAATAACCTTGCTGAGCAAACTGCTGTTTATTAACTTCAAGTCAAAACATACTCGTAATGATTCTACACTTTCAGTGTAATTCCCTCTAATCATCCTAGCACAAAAACTCTGCTTGCTTTTATATCTGCTTTACACAATGCCACCAGTAATGAATGTTCTAGAATTGGAACGTAATTTTGATTATCTGGCCATTACTTTTGATTTATGGAGCACAGAGACAGCTGGGTTTTTACAAGCTCGCCCTGCAGTACTGCAGATAACAAATGTAATGTAATAATCAAACTTCTGTAGCTTGGAACACAGAACGAGTGGGCCCACAGATCCATCTATATATACCCATACCATATCAACAAATTTTATCTTCAGAAGCAGGAGCATAAAAGTAATTTGCACAATGCTGATATTCATTATTCATACCCAGAGCAAAATACGTTTCTTTCAGAACCAGTATTTAGGCTCTTTGGGAGAGGGTGAACCATCTGAAGGTGGTTTCATGAAATTGCATAAATGCATACGACCATGAGGTTTACAAGTGTATTAGTGTTAAAAAAAATTAAAGTCTCTCAAAATAAATATAAGAAATAGCAACAAATATGAGCCATTGTGAATGCTGCAAAATCTGATTTTCTTTTTTTTTTTTCAAAGAGTATTCCCTTTGTTACTTAGAGACAAGTGTTCCTAAATACTTTCTGAAAACTAGTCTCTCAAAAGGTGAGTGAAATAAAAGATGGAAGCAATAAGAAAATAATGAGCAATCTTGTCCAGGTAGTGGCTGATTATAAAGGTGATAAGGGGACAGTGGGGACGAGTGCGGTGAGATCCGTGTGGGTGCTCACAAACTCCAGGTTTTGCATTCCAATGGTCACATGTGAGTGCCTTTTTTGTGCTCAGGGAAGAGGGGCATGAGATCTGTGACATCGTTTTGATCTTCTGAGTGCCAGCAGTTCATTACACACACGTACATATGTCCTCCACAGCCTGAGCTACATGGAGAGCAGTTCCAAGGGCATATATCCACCACCTCACCCTGACTGATCTTTCTGAAGAGCTCTCTGGGGGTTGTAACTTCACATTGTGATTACATTAGTGTATGACCTTCTGTGACAGAAAATTCAAGAGAACATATGAATATGAAATCTGGTGATAAGTAGCTGCTGTATCACTGGCAACTGCTGCATTTTTACTTGTTCTAGAGATCCACAGAAGTTGCAGGGGAAAAATACTGTTCAGGACACTAAGCTTTGAACAGCTAGGCAAGTCTTCCCAGCCATTGCTATGTTGAGAATACATCCTCCAGTCTACAGCAAAACAACCAAACCAAATCAAGACTAAAAGACCTTGATTCTCTGAGGCTGTAAATTGAAGAATATGTAGAGCTCGATTTGAGATTTGGCAGTGTTCAACTATTTAGGTAAACTGAGGGGAAAAACTGGGAAAGCTCAAAGCGGTGGAATGTATCCCAGCAGGAAAGGCAGCAGCATGACACTGGAAGCTCCAGAGAACAGGCATTTCCAAGTTCTCCATTACACCAAAACACCAGTTTGGCCAGTACAGTAGCAGCAGCTTGGCTGTGCCTTGCATTCATTCATCAAAGGGTCCCTAACAAATGGGAGGCTCTTTCCCTATCCTTATGATGGAAGGCACCTTTAGTCCCTGTGGTAAGCACTTAAGCCTTTTTTCCTTAGCCATTCTTCTCCTCTTCTATTTCCAAGCAGTGCTTTGTTGTTAAAGGGAAAATTTTTCATTATTCCTGCTGTATTAAGGGTAAACTATTCTATGCCTTAGAGAAACTCCTCCTAGGATCCTTGTCTAAAGTAAAAGTAAAGCTTATGTAAAGAAACGTAAAGGAAGTGAAAAAGGACGGACATGACACAAATCTAGATCATCTCTGGCTGAATGAGAAAAACTGTGTGTAAAATACACCATTGTGAATTAGGTGTTAAGATATTTGCGTGACTGCATTTTATTTGAATAATTATATTAACTGAGGTGAAAGCAGGGATTTTGCTTCCACATTCCTGATCCAGAAAGGTCAATCTGCCAGAACGATGCTACTCCTGCTAGAAGGAAGGCTCCTCAGGAAGGCAGGAGCAGTCGTGTAAGGCAAGAATTGGGGTCAGCTTATCTGAGATATCGTCAATGACAAGAGACAGGTTTCAGACACCTTTTTGGGGATGTGTGTCCCAACCCTTTTCAGAAGACATTTTCCCTTGTGTGTTAAGGTGAATGGGACCATGGCAGAGTAGATACAAATGTTCTTCAGGGTAAGTAATTTGGTAGGGATCCAAAAACATACTACGGACCGAGAAACAGAACTCCCAAGAAGCAGACTTCATGCGGCTTTTAGCATCAGAGCAACTTTGCTACTTTGGCACCAGGAGAAAACAATTATCTGTCTAAAATATTTTTGTTCACAACTGAGAAATGTTTTCTGTCTGCAAACCAGTGCAATACAGACCCAAACATCTTCTATTTAAAATTCACATGGATTTATAAACACTTCATAAAGCAGAGTCAAGCAAGACAGAGTATCTTGGGAGCAAGGGGAAGAACTTGGTGCTCATTGTCTGCCCTATTAAACTGATTTATGTGCGTTTTTTGCATTCAGAAGGATCACAGTGACCTTTATAGCCAGCTTGTAACAGTGCGACAGCACAGCCAAGAGCATGTCACCACCAGTAAAGTCACCAGGTGAGAATTCAAATGTCACTTGGGGTTCAACTACTTTGAGGGAATGTAAATACATTTTAGACTGTTAGGGATGAGCAGTAACATCCCAGAGGAAACACAAGAAGGTAGATGCATCCACATATAAGGCTTTGTGCATCCATTTAAGATATTTATTCCCCCAAAACACCCTTCTCCACCTTTTTTGCTCATGAAAGTCTTATGAACACAGGCTATGAAGGACTACAATTGAAACAAAATACAAATGGCAGAAAGGCTGAGATGGGAAAGTTCCTAAGGCCTTATTTCTTGCCAGTAACTTCCCTTGGATACAGCGTCTACAGGGCCAAGATAATATATATCGCTGCCAAATCCCATTTCCAAAACAGGCTGCCAAATTGCCCTAGACAATGGTAGGGTCTAAAGTTCAGCCATCCTCTTCTGCTCTGTGAAGCCCTCTGATGGGGACTCAAGCATTTATCATGGGTACAAAACGTAGTTGCCCATTTCTAGAATCAGAACCAATCTGAAGCTTGATGAAAGAGGATCAGTTCAAACAGCCTTTTTTTTCTTGTAAGAGCATTTGAGATGCATAAAAATGATTTACCCTTTGTTCTCTTCAGTAGACCTAGTACTGACCTAACACTAGGTTTGAGAACCATTGCTACAATTTCAAAGCAGCTGTGGATAGAGCTGGAAGATTGTCTGATCAAGATAAAGCTCCTATTGCTGTGCAAAAGAGCTGAGTGCTGATAAAAGATGACCTCTGCTCCACTTTAGCCAAACCTGGAAATCTTTCACAAATCCTTCCCTCTCTGTGTCTTCTAATATTTGATGTCAATTAAATAAAATTCATCTAGCATTTCCAGTTTGTTGGTTCCAAGTAACAATAATAGAATTACGCCTAAAATAAATTTTGCATAAATTACAGGAGACTGAAAATCAATGTGCTAAAAGTGGCCCATTGCTTATTTAACATGCATTTACAGTTTAAATCCTGCCCTTTATAGATGTTTTCCTTACTTAACTGTGCATAGCCAGATTTTTATGTCCTGCTTTACATCTTTTTTTTTTCCATATTGATAATTAAATGCAGAATAGCTCAAGGAAGGTCACTGATAATTTCGATACATTACTGAAAAACTAAAGCTTTGTTACAGCATCAAACTACACTTACAAATTCACAAGATAAATAATAGCCATGCGTGCAGAGGCCAAAGCGCTACATGCCAATGAGAGAGGATTGCTACCCCTCAACTTTCATCAGGAACAAAGAGTAAGAAAGGAGATGAGCCCATGAAAAGTGCCATGAGAAGGAGGTACCTCGCATGCAGTGTTTAATGCTGCCCAACTCAGATTTCAGGAGTTACCTCTGGAAGTCACAGTCAAATTACATGTATTACAGTGGCAGTGCTGAGGAAGGACTGAAATGGCACCATGCTGAAGAGCATCACCCAGGGACTAACTCCAGCTCCCTGCCCACCCAGCCTCACAGAGCCCAGATCCTCTCCCACTGCTCCAGTTCTCCCAACAGACTGCAGAACTGTGGCATTTCTGCTGAGTGTGAGCTTCACACTGCTCAGTTACATCATTAATGAGTGTAAATGTAGACATTAAACCTGAGCAGACTGTCACAAGTGAAGAAGGCAGGAGTGCTGTACCTTCTATGTTCGCGAATAAATCATTGTAACAGGTTAGAAACATGTTTAGTAGTCTCCTAATGGGACTTTCTGATAAGGTTCCGTGACTGTGAGCAGCTCCTTGAAGGACACAATTTGATGTGCATGGAAGTTCAGGGAGGCTCATCTTTACTTCAGTGCAAGAAAGTCCAGGTAACGGATAACTGCCATGATCTGCAATTTATTTATGCAACCTGCAGCACAGTCACAAAACCATTAGATTGCCAGTCTAGAAACGAGCCAAAAATGATGCAAGCTCTGTTATTTAGATAATGTGCGTTGAACCAAAGAGCTAGCCATCCATATGGAACCGAGAATTCTGAATTCTGGGAAATGGCACAGATCACTCTGCTTTTATCTGGGAACTTGCCTTCCAAATTTGTGCCAAACTTTCTTCTACGTGCAGCTTATTTTCACTCTAGCAGTATTGAATACTAAAGAAGGGCACGTAAATTCTCACGAAACTCAAACGCACTTTGTGTACTTTATATTGACGATAGTCAGGGCTGCCCACATAGGAGAACAAAATGCCAAACCAAGCACCAGATCCAAAATTAGCATTTTATTCAGAACGTTGGGGTCAGAGGTGTATCATTCATATTCTGGTACACAATACAGAGGCAAAGCTGTTCTCAGAAATCTCTCCAGTTTGAAAGCTCCTTCCCCCTTCTCTTCCCACCCCCCAAAACATACTGTATATTTACTCGTGCCACCAGCATCAGGCCAACTCCCCTCCCCCCCTTTTTTTGGTACAAATTATGTAAAACTTTTGTGCTAAGAACTTTTCTCCCCCCCCCAACAAAAAAAAAGAATAAAAATAAAAATAAAAAAAATATTGAGTACTCTAACTACAGTTCAACAATTGAATCAATGTCACTTGTTTGCAACCTGTTTTGTAAATACTTTATCCATAACGAAAGATATAAACATGCAAAAACCTGAATCCATAGTCCAAATAATACATACACGTGTTCTGAAGTTTCTGCACTTCTCCACAGACTATGCCAATAAAACATTATGTACACATACCATTTTTTACAGTGAAGTGGGAAAAAAATACTAGAAATTAAAATAAAAAAGAAAAAAAGAAAAGTGTACATGGATTAAGACCAAAATGTGTCCAACATTCTAGCATAAGAAAAAAAAAAATCAATTCTGCTACAAACTGGTGATACGAAAACTCCCTTTATTTGCAACCAGCTGCATTAAGTTTTAGAATTTTAGTGGGAAAAAAAAAAAATAGTTTCCTAACATCTAAAACTAGAAGTAATGTACACTATTCCACCTCATGGTCTTCTCTCCCAGATAATAAAATTGTTCCATGAGGATTTCTTTTATTTTTCATCTTCTTATTTTAATAAAAGCAATGCGATGTAACAAAAGCATGTTGAAGCATATTGTGTTTCACGTTACTCCTCCCCACCCCAACATATTTTCTCTTTAATGCATCATTTCATAAATCAGTACCATTAAAGCCTTGAACATAAAACTAATTCCGATCTGAAAAAGGTACAAAAAGGCACATAAAATCCCAGTGCTTCTGTACTGTAAAATTCAAGTGTAACTGAGCTCAATATTTTATTTCCAAACAGCATTGGATCACTGATATTCCACGGAGCCCAAATTGGTTTGCAGCCTAAGCCAAAGCCTTCAGCAAGCACTTGTGCTAGTAGACTACAAAGTTAAAGCCTAGCTTCTGTATGCTTTTGGGGAATATCAGTTGAAATGTTTGTACTTGTCCAAAACCAAAGTTCACTTTGAAGTTCAGTCATCACCTCCACCGTACATATCAGCAAGTTTCTTGAAACGTGGGCCCCAATCATTTAGGTAGTCATAGTCTTGCTCACCACCACTACTTGAGGAGTTAAGAGAGCTCAAGGATCCAGCGGTGGAGCCACTTCCTTCATAGTCAAACACTAAGAGGGAGTCATATGGTGGGGCTGTAGGGTCATTGTCGGCCGCTTTAAGTCCCTGCAAAAAGGAGAGGGAGAACACACCAAAAAAAAAGAGATGAAGTTCTGTATCTGAGAAAGACAAAACATAACTGGAATATCCCAGTGCCGTTCTCTATCAATTGCCATTTAAGTAAACCAAGTTCTTACCCTTCTACAATCCAACTCAAAACAGGATTCCTATTTTTGTAACTCCAGCAAGAACTTATGTGAATTCCTTTTAGAATGGTCAGGTTTCCAGCATTACAGCACTAGGTGTTTTGAATGTAGCTGCAAATATGGCTCTAACAAAACATTAGGAGAACATCACAGCGCTAGGACTGATGCTAATAGAGATACAGTTTCAGAGCTACATGGCTCACAATCTGCAGCATGAAAAATATGGGACTGGTTAAACAGACAGATGGGGAAGGAGAAACAGGCATGCTTGCAAAGATTCCGTTTAAAAGCCAGTTCACATGGCCAGTAACGTATCCACTGACACTGCTGGCCTGCAGTCCACCTGTGTGTGCCAAATACCGTATTTAGTTAGCGCTGTAAAATCCATGTACCTCTGTAGGCTGCTGTGAGAAACAGATTCGATACGTTGGCTTAAGCCTGAAGTGTTTTGCCATAACTACCCATAAGATTTCTCCTGCTCTTCAGAAAACACACATATGCACAATGACATCAAAGCTAAAAACAAGATTATAACCATTTTTGTTTCCCCATTTCAAAGTATTCAAGTTATTAACACATGAATATTAGGTCTTCAGTAATTTTAAATTTCTACTTTAGAGCTAAATAACCCAAACTAAAACAAAAACAAATTGGATAAGAGGAAGGTAGGGAAAGAACCACACTTCTTACAGAGGAAAGTCTCTTCTCTCCCTGTTTTCTTACACATGTCCAAACCTAAACAGTAATGTAAGTAATTAATTTTCAAATATGAAACTATTATGCTGTGCTTATCCTGGGAAGATTTACAAGCTGAATATAAAAGGTTGAAGCCTGAAGTTAAAAAGCCCTCTTGTGTTTTGGGTTTTTCAACCTTGCTGTTTCACAGGATTAGCAATGCATTTTCAAGATCTTCCACTTCAAATAGGATCTGCTTTCACAGCCACTGACAAGGGATAATGTATCTTCCAGAATTCTGTAAGGTTGAGCTAAGACTTTAAATTCCTCACTGCTAATTTGAACCAAACCTATTTGTGCTGGTCTTATTTTTAATTTTAAATGTTTATTTATTTAAAGAATGGCTTTATTATACTCCTCGTTATTTGAAGGACCGAGTGTGCCTCCTTCAAATTATTCAGTATATTCTGGTTTTAGAAAAGTATGGGGTTTTTCATATTTAGTCTGAATGTGACATAATGGAAATGGATGTTGATTTTTCTTCTAGAAATACATACACAGCTAAACTCATTAATTAAAGCATATGGCATCAATAAGGTAGAAGAGAATTCTATTTCTTTATTGCCTATCTAAAGTCATTCAAAAGCGTGCAAAGTGTACCAAAAGTGATTTTGCAAATCAGTGGTGGAAAGGCCCAGCATATTTATCAAACTAATGACCCCTAATCAGGAACACATTTTGGACTTAAAATGATCATTTCATGTAGTACAACAACATCAAGCAGGTTATTAATAGCCTGCATTAGGAGCACAGTTTTGAATTATCTGATAAGAATAATTGGGGATGCTTGTTATCTTTGGCATTTTCCATCCTGATGGCCATAATAAGCACAAAATATTTAAAATTCTGAAACAGCAATAGCAAGGTTGGAAGACTTCCCTTACCCAGCTTCAAAGCTGGAAATAGTTCTAAAGCTTTCTCAATTTCTGCTGCTGAAGCAGAAATGCAACTTTACTTTTTAGGCAGTAACTGGCCTTATGGTATTTACATCTTCCCTTAAGCCTGCTTGGGGTGACAGACATCCATGCCTTTCAAACACAGGTGACAGGGAAGGAGAATAAATACCACTTGAGCTTAAGGAGTGCTGAGGTATGAATCCAGGTATCAATGTGTAAAAGTCATTCAGAAAGGCAGCTTGCAGACGAAATGCTATTTCCCAGTTCTGCCTATCAACAGCCAGCCAACCACAGGATACTAATTTATTAAAAATCAGTGAACAAAACATTTTCCTACATTGCTGCAAAAATTCTGATAACTGTCAGCCATCCATGGCAAGGTGGCAAGGCAGTCTCTCTCCATCTTTTTTTTCCAAAGGGGAAGATGCACTTTCATTTTCTTTTTCACTTTGCTGCTGGTATCATGATAGCATTTAAAAAGAAAACTGGTTTTGTGCTACTGACTTACAAGATAACATCTCACTAACAAATTTACCGTTTCAAAGGTTGTACTTACTGTGCAATCCATTTCGTTCAGAGAACATAGCTACAGGCCATGTTATGGTGGTATTGATTCAACTGCACGGTCCAAGTTACACTGACATTTTCACCTGCTTTCTGGTTAAAAATTCCTTAGATTCGTAGTATAATGATTGAACTTAGTCTCTAACTCTTCAAATGACAACCAAGCTTTCTCCTATATTTGTGTGGCACGCTGCATACTAAAATGACAACGAAATACTACAATTTTTTCACTTTCCCTCTGCGAAGCATATTCTGTGAACCTACCCAGTGCACTGCTGCGCTTTACTGTTGTATTCTATAGCAAGCCTGAACCTGGAGTTACTGGACGTCAGCTATGGCAGAGAAATTAGCTTATGAAGCTCCCTCTGGTTTCAGTATCTTCAGGTTTTTCTTGGTATTTTTTTGTTTTCAGTAAACACTGTCCCTTTCAGTAGGTGGTATCACAGCCTGCCTTACTGGCATGACTGAAAAGGCAACAAATGGCTGCCAAGAACTGCTTCTACTGAATTTGCTTCCATGGTGTAGTCAACTGCTTCTGAAGAGAAGTTTTTCTCAGATGTGTTCAAGAATCTCAGGGCAGCAGAGCTGTTATAGTTATTTGGTTACAGTTTCCTGATCTGAAAACCCAACATTTTTAACTAGACACAGGAGCTTATTCAACAACAGAATTGCTACGGCACATACTGAGGATCAGGTGGTCCTGCTGGGAGAGAGCGAACCAAGTCACATTTCCTTGCATTTGCTGTACCCCTATAATGCACAACAACCAGTTACAGAAGAGCCGTGTCAATACAAAGATCCGCTTGAGACCTAGGACAGACTGAGTAGCAATTTCACCATTTTCCTTTTTTATATATGTTATGGTGCTTTCACTAACAAGGAGATAGGGGTACTACAGTGCCTTGACTGAGGAACAATGGTAACCTGAAGTAATACTTTCCTTACCATGTGTGCCATTGTCAATTTACCTCAAATCAAGGGAAAGCAAAACCCTCAACATCTTTAACATAAAACGGTACAAAATCTAATGCTTTTATTTTCATTAATCTTCATACTCAATCAGATTCAGCAGACTTTTGATGAGAAGGAAAGGAAGAACAGAGCCCTACAGGGAAATACAAAAAAAAATTGTTTACATCTAGAACCACTTTTTTACTTGACAGGTGAAACCAGAAAACATTGAGGGAGTCTATTCTGCTTGAAGGTGCACTGTATCAATAGCCATTTACTAAGAACGAATTGAGGGTCCTCCATGCCCTCATGGGATGAGATCTTTAGTTTGAAATTCAAATTCAGTTTACCTCAGGCTATGTGCTCTATTGATTAGAAATATATTCTTAGCCACACACTCTCCACCACAACATAATTGATTTAATATTTCTAGGGACAGCATAGGTGGTTCTTGGAAACAGGATTAACAAAGCTACTTCAAACAGGCCTAATTTAAACTGCCCTACAACTTCTGACTATTCTAAGTGTTAATTATGCTCCACACTCTGCAGGTTATGTTTTAAAAGGCTCAAAACAGAAAACAAGGTCTACAGAGGATTCTTAATAACACATGACTTATTTCATTGCCTTGCTCATACACTTGGCTGGAAGAAAAGGAGGTTTTTCCCTTCCCTTCTTAAATTAGAGATTCATCTACTCATTGAAACAGACAAAACAAGAAAGTCCCTGAGGTCATTTCGCTTATGCCTGCAAAACATATTTTGATTATAAGGCACTTCTGGAACTTTCTTGTATCAGGAAGCTCATAGCTCTATATATGTTATCTTAACTGTACAAGTGTTATAAAAATACTTCAAGTTTTTATCCTACTTGTAACTTGTTTTTCAACTGAGAAGTCATTAGAACACTACTACAAAATACTCATACTTATGTATGTCTCATTGACTTAAGCAGATTTAATACAACGGGTGACAGCTAGAAAATAAATATACCAGAAGAAACAGAGTACTGCCAAAAGAAAAGAAACAAAATGAACCACTAGGTTTTCTTCATATTTTGTTTCTAAAGCTCTGCAATAAAAGAAGAAAAAAACACCCCATGCTTGTTTGGCAATGGCAGCTAAAGCCTCCAATATCTGAAATCAATGACCTATAGCTCTTTTTTGTCAAAAGTTGGAGCATTTCAGAGGCTAATTTGAACAACGCTGGCTGTGTGTCTGAAGTGCTGGTGAGTATTCAACAGACTATATCAGTTCCTGCAAATGGGCCAGCATCTGGAGGGATCATGCTGATCAGGATCTCCTGGAATACAGCGAAGTCCTCCGAAAGACCAGACCTATCTTTTACATATTTTCAAATGAATGAGGTAATGCAGAATTTGCTACCAACGTACTGACAACTCAAAGGCAGCCTCTCCATGTTCAGTTAGCAACCGGGCTAGTTCTGCAGGTAGTTTGGGTTAGGGCTGCCCAAGGGAAAAGTTATGCCTAATAATGTTGAAGCTGGATGCAGAGTGATAAGAACTTTGACCTTTCTTATCTTGCTATGTTGTTTTCACAGCTCAGTGTATCTTTTCTATGAACTGCCCTAAGAAATGTCTGGTATGGGTTTTACCCAAGATATTTCTTCCATTTGCTCCAAGTAAAACTGAGAGGAACTTACCAATCTGTTGGGGTATGATCTTGCCAGGACTGCAAGTGGAATTCTCTGAAGAAAGTCTGAAAATCTGTGCAGCCTGAATGTTTAGGAGCTAGATGCTGATAATTTGGAAATTTAACTGTAAATGAGTACTACCTTGAAAGAGTGACTTTTTTTTTTTTTACCTTACTCCTCTCCCCCTCCCCCAATAGACCTTTTAGAATCACATTTGCCACAGGAAGTTTTAAAATAAAACCTAAAGTAAGATAATACCGTTCTTGAGAAATAAAATCTCCATTTTGCTCAGACTTCTGCCAAAACACAGTATGGATAACTTTTGGGGGGCTACTGTCTGCTAGAGAGAGGGTTAGGTTGAATGCCCCATAGTAAAATAACACATTGCTATGAAATCCTAAGAAAGAAATACCTTATGAAAAGCAGCTAAATATATAATGCTTGAAACACAGAAACTAGCTCATATAGTTCTCTTCAATCGAAGGATATAATTAATCCTGAGCTAAGTTGCAGACAAGAAAATTGACGTTTTCTTTAATGTCATATATATTTCCAAGGTTTATTTTAGATGCAGTGACATTATTGACATTATTTTGCTGTCTAAAAATAGCTGGTAGAAGCTTTCTCTTTTCTTGGCAAGGGGAAGGATAAAGGGAGATATTGATCTAATAAAATAGGCAACAGTGAGAAAATGACTCCATTCTTGTCTGTACTACAATATAAACATACTGGGTTAAATCAAGACAGCATGTACTGTTTCTACAGGTCCATGTGTACACACTGATGCTACAATCTTTGAGACTGATAATGTACTGAAAAAACAGTATTGCAAGAACAGCTCTAAGCAACTTAAAAATTGCAGGAGGCTAGACAAACTTTGGCCCCTTTGTGGCTTTCCAGCCAAATCACACTCATTCCTTGTCTTGGCTCTGTAAGAGAGTTGATAGCTGCTTTGAGGACAAGAAAAAATAGGGTATCAAGGATTATGGTTTCTTCCCGACCACCTGACAGGTGGGTGGTGTCTGGTCACAACTGTGTGAAAACAGGATGGGAAACTGATTGCTTGGAGAAAGACGAGGAAGCATAAGGAAGTTTTTGTGTACACACTGCCTTGACCAATAACATGGGCCTTTTACTGCCCCATGTCTCCACCGTTTTCCAGAAGTCAATTATAAGTGTAATATTTAGAAGTGCACGGCACGCAAAAATCCTCTTTACTGAAACATCTCCTTCTAAAACAGCTCTTCCCCAAAACTGGTGTCTCTTAAATACAGTGTCCTATGAGAATGTTTGTATGTTTCTTGCTAGTCATCAACCTGTAGTCTTGGTGATTTTTAGAATTGTACCAGTGTATACCTTAAGAAGAGCAAATTCACTTTTCTGCAGCTGGCTAACACAAAAGACTTTGGTATATTAGCCTGACTTTTCTTTAAAGCAAAAAAACATAAACACATTTGAAAAACCAGCTCTGCAGTACCTCTATCCAGTTCTAGTTGCCAAGGAAGATATGAGAAATTAGAGAATTCATCTACAGAACACAGCTTATTCTAAGTGATAAATTTTGGGTATTTGTTTTCCTATAATCAGCAAGTACAAGAAACACGTTCCATCTTAAGTACCACAAAACCACTGAGTTACAACTGACCAGCAACAGAAATAATGAAGCCAGTATTTGTAGGAACATTTCTTTCAAAACTGTAATCTGGTATAGTCTCTTACTTACATTTACCTTTATTAGATTGAAGAATTGAAGATAATGCAAAGACTTTTAAAGCTCTATGACAAGACAAGTTTCAAAAGCACTTGCATAACATTTAATTTAGCTGCCCTGTTCACTAATCATATTTGATGGAATTCTTTTGGTCTTACTGAAGGTACTGAATTTCCACTATTATCTAGATTCAAAGGGTAATGTAAGAGGAAAATGAAAATTAGCTTTTTTCATTATTAAACTACTGTGAATTAATAAATGAATTTAGGCTAAACTATAATTTTGTTAGTCTATTTATTACTTGGAACCCATAGAATAATTCTGCTTGGAGATATTGTGGTTGCAGCTGATAACATATTATGAATGTAATTAATACACATGTATGTAAGTTAATTGATAGATCTTCCCTTTCTGTTTGAATGAGTTAATTAAACTTGTCTGCACAAGAACAAATTTACTTCTATCTAGCAAGACAACTTTAATTGTGTAAGTAAGTTTTAAAAAGTTACTATGTTCAAACATAAATTGCTGCTCATGCAGAGTACAATACACAAAATACAAAAGGTTATCAGATCTTAGGAGGAAATTCTCTTCCTCTCCTTTACCTCATTAATGAAGTCCCCAATGTCCCCAGGATGCGGAGCAGCTGATCTGACTGGATACTGAGGTTCTGCATGGATTGGCCTTTCATCAAGACGTCTGATTCCAACAGGTTTGATGGCATCTGGTTCCACAGTGTCAGGCTGCTGGAGCTGGCTCAAGTCATAATCCTGCAAAATATGAAACAAAGACAGTATGTTAGGAGAATTTCAAACATAATCTGTCAGGGTGAAACATGAGGTGGAAAAAAGGGACAATGCAAAGTATCATTTCACCAGAAGTCCTGTTTTCAGGATTGTAATGCTTACTAAGTCAGTAACATTATTTGCATACCAACAGGATGTTATTTGATTTACACTCCTGGAATCTACAGTTTTTATTCTATTCCATCAGATTTGTAGAGTATCTCATCAGTTTTCCATTGAGCAGCAAGGATTTGAGTGTACTATTAAGAGACTAAACACTTTACCTAGTAATGATGATTTGCTGCATAGAGCAAAGATGCCAAATCCAACTCTTATTTTTCTAAGCAAGTAAATGCCAGACATTCTCACATCCCGAGAAAGAGGCAAGTGCACTGCTCTTCAGCTTTCTATAATACCTTCAAAGAATGAAATTTAAGACTCCTTACTGATTTCATGTGGCTTCCATAATATGAAAGCCAAAGTGGGAAAATGTCATAAGAAGTACAAAGCTCCTCAGATTTGGCCTTAATTCTAAGCACTTTTCTAGAGATTACTTGTGGATCTGTGCATTAAGTACTTGATGCCACAGTTTCAAACTCTGGCAGACTGATGAAGCTAGCACAGCACTATGAATTCCAATAAGCAGAATGTATGTATATAAAAATTTTAATTAGATGGATGTTTATGCATTTGAGACAGATATGCCTGCATACTATTTGCACAGTCTGATACATTTCAGCATTGTCATTCACCTCACTGTTGTCATGCCTAGAAGGCAGTCATACTCTAGGATGCTTTTGCACAAGGCACTGGTAAAAATGCAAAACAAAGAACTGGGCTTAAAGGCTTAAAACTAAATCCATTCACAGACTACCAGTAGACTGGAGTTCATGCCAACTCTACTATATGCCAGATAGGGTGCCTCACAAATAATCCAAGCAGTTGAGCAGCATCTTAAATAAGCTCCTTTATCAACAGTCTCTATTCTACAACAGTATTGTTCTGGTAAAAATCTTACTTATAATCACAACTTGCTGGAAGTTGTCTGGACAGACAATTACGTTTTCATTGTTTTTTTACTGGCTCCTAAAGGAAGGAATGAAAGCATTTACTTCTGCTGTCACCTCATGGGATGTAGGCCCTTTTTGGGGTCATACTCTCAAACCCAGACTTTTCAACAGGAGGAAAGGCTTGTTGACAGCTGTGAAGGTAGCTTGTTGGGAGAATTGTAACTGACTATCAAATCCAATACAGCTCCTAATTTGTTACTTGGGTCCTCAGCTGACTGCACACAAATATATAATCAAAAAGGGTGGAACAGCTCCACTGAGATCTGAGAATGCAGCTTCATATGCTTTAATTAGATTACAAGTTCTTTGTGGCATAGCTGTAACTCCTACCCTTCGGTTCTTCATGTTCCAAACAGAGTAAGTGATCTCCATGAAGCAGTACGAATTGGAGAAAAGTAAACAGAAGAGAACGTTTTACCCTTTCCCTTTCTATTACGTAAAATAAATCAAAGTAGTTTAGAGACATGCTATCAGAAAATCCTATCAGAGAAGAATGTACTTTCTAGAATTTATAAATATATCATCCAAAAGTGCTTTTCATACCCACCCAAAAGATGAAACAGGGAAAATGCCAAGAGGGAGAAATGAAAAATACTATCTTTTTAATACTAAACTTTTCCTTATGAAGGAGTTCAAATGGGTATGGTTAAGTAACAGTATATGAAGATCTGGAGTGTGTCTCTGGTCATTCCAGTTTTATAAAGACAAAATATTTTTTCTGTCCACTCATGCATTCAATTCTTTTTCTGATTAGCGGATTCATACTGCATTTCTATATGACAGGCCAGTCAGGCTATTAAATTCACATCTAAGGCCATTCTCTTGAGCGTATCTACAGTTAGAGACATTTACAGGTTCTATAGCTAAAAAGAAAGCAAAGATTGCCATCTGCAAGGCAACAGCAGTGCAGAATGTGTTTTTATGTGGAATCCCACTTTGGTTTTCTTTTCTAGGGTAATTTATGACACTACCCTTCAATTGGAGGAAATTTATTCTGCAGGTCTATTAGTATCTGGGAAGGAAGAGAAGATCCATTGTGCTTATTAGCACAGACTTTCAAATCTCTCTTATCATTAAAATCAATACTAACTGTACATCAGCTAGGTATGGCAAGCCATCCACCATCTCCCCAAACTGGCTTAGTGCCATACAAACACAGCATCATGCAATGACTCCAGCTGTCTCAACATTCTGTCTAAAGTCAACCCTACTCAATTATTGCGAAGTAAAGGAAGGAAAAATGTTTTAAAGAGCCAGGGCATAAGCTGTTTAGGGCTGCTAAAATTTCATCTCTTCACTCAACGCAGCATTCACAGCTAGAAAAATGGGAAAACTTTTCATGTAGCTCCTGAACAGACTTCAAAGTTAGTCTCAAGCAGAGTTTAAGATAGTTAACAGCAGAAGTGACAGCTAAATGGAAAACTGTGGCAAATCAGAGGGAGAACAAAACATGCTGGATAAGTTGGAAGAACCAGCTTTGAGCAACATTCTGGGTCATTATTTTTACTCTTTATTTCAGGACAAGTCAACAACATTTGCCTTTGCTCCGGTCTTTTTCCAGATAACCTGTTCATAATTACAATCTGCTGAAGGACTAATGAGGAGCAAGACTAGGCCCTCCACTGGAAATGTGCTAGGTTGTAAAGTAGGTTGTGAGTGTCTAGTTCATTTGGCTGCCAATTTTTGTTGGAGGCATTTAATTACTTATTTATGCTGCTCAGCCCTAACCTCAGCAATTTTAGAACAAATACCTCTTTCCCTTCATTCTGTCTGGATTTAAGCAAATCCAAATAGAGCATGTGGAGTTTTTCTCCTCAAATTTCTGGACAAGCTTAGATTGTTGATGGAAGAGAGACCCTATTACCAGTTTTTCTCTATTGGAAGGTCACTAAAACATACTGGTTTTTTTTTCCAATTTTGCATCTAGCAAAACTCAGGCCTTTAGAAACCAGAAATTTTCACTAGTCTGATTGTCCAAATCTACAGTCAACAGGGAAGCAAACACCTGCCATTCTATGACAGGGATCTAAGCAAAGCAAACTGAGCTTTTGGTTCTTGGTCCTTCTCTTTGTTTATAAAGTGATCTGATGTCACAATGAGACAAATAAAGCTACCTTTTAGATAACTGGTGGTTCAAGGTATGGCAATCTTAATGCTTTATCAATATTACTCTGGATCTAACCACCAGAACTTTTGTCTCCTTGGTTAGCACCTCTGGCATCACTATTTGCTCTTGCTGAAAAAAACTCTGATGTGTATTGTAGCAGAAAAAACTCTGGGTTTGATTTGCTTTTGTTTTAAGAAAGGAAATAAAATCATGATGTACTAAAAGGACATTTTATCGGAAGTTGCATGTTATGAAATTCAGCAATCTCAAAAAAACCCACAAAACCCCACCAACCGCCTCCCCACCAAGCTGATTAAAAATACTGACCTTACTAGCTATTCACCTAGTTCTAGACAGCTTTAAACAGACTTACAGTTACTAGCTCCCATCTCACATTCCTGCAACGCCAGATCCCAGTGAGAAAGTGCTAAATGTCAAAACCAGCTATCCAAGCCAAAACGAATTAACCACCTTACCAGATGTGTAGGCAGAAGAGTCCAAAACCCCAAGAAGCAATTCCTTAGGAACATCTACTACACAGCAGTTCGAAGCACAGTCTAAATATCTCAACTTGAATAGAAGAAATGTCCAAAATAGAAGGAAAGGCCATTTCATATTCAAGAGTAATCACTGATTTACAGAGAATCAAGATAATGCAGCCTTCAAAATCTCTTCCCTTAAACAACTTCCTCTTGTGCAATGAAGCTATTAATTTAACAGTATCTGAGTGATAATCCCTCATACGGTAGTCATCAGGTACAGCAGTTGACAAGATTTTTTTAGAGAGTACGCTGCTTTCTGACAGACAGTTACCAAATTCTATAATTTCTGAAAAAAACAAAATAAAAATGATGGAATAGGCCAGAAAACATAGTTTCTCCAAAGCTTCTAGTTTTATAAAGTCAACTGTTGTTTTTTTCTCCTGAATCAGCTGTTCTGTTTGTGTTTGTATTTTAGAAGATCTACTCACCTACTTTGCTAAAACTTAAAGTAAAAATTTTTACAGTGACTGGACCTGCTTTATATGAATGCACACTGGAGCATTATAAAGCAGAACTGCAAACAACAGAATGAAACCACAACTTACTAAAACTACGAACTGCTGTGCATAGACAGGACTGTTTTCCAGAGAGGAGAACTCTGAAAATACTGGAATATATTACATCTAAATTGAGCTTTCCACTCACTACTAAGAAGTTTTCTCTAACATTAACATTGATACATCCTAGCACGTGCAGCCTGACACATTTATTAACAATTTATGTATCTGGATTCTCAGTTATCTCAGAGTTCTCAGTTTATTTCCTGGCTATTCACAAGACTGTTATACACTTTCAGGGATGACTTGTTTATTTACCTTGTACTGAACTAAATCTTCAGCTATGCATGAATACAGGCCTGAAGATATGACTAATATAACAAAAACGCTACACCTGTTTCTCATTTTCAAAGGATGCAGCCTTTGCAAAGAAATATGAAAGCTCAGATCTATTCCATGCAAGAAATAATCAATTCAATTGTCACCAGACCACTTAATTTGATGGCGAGAGCTGTATGCATAATTCAATGAACAAAATCAGCTGCAGTGGTGTAAGTGCATGAAAAGCAACATTGGCAGAAGTGTGCATTTCAGTCACCCCTTTTACATTATGGTGCCTTAGTGTAAACCCCAATTTGCATTTGGCTTGAGAATAAAGCAAACTATGACTTGAAGTACCTATGGATAAAACACATGTTCTCCTTTGCCTTTTTGTTCCAAAGAGAATCACTGTCTATTCCGATAGAGGAATGGGATGGGGAAGCAAGGGAAGAAATTTTTTGACACAGTTGAATAAACCAAGAAAAAGGAAATGAAACCCAATCCTGCTATATCTTACCATCTTACCCTCAAGCCCACCAAACATCACCCTGAAAAACTATGAAAAATTTGCACACAAAATATTGCCCAAGTTCTGCAAAACACTACAATTTGCCCTAAATCTTACATCTGCTGAAATAATGGAACCCCATCCCCCCAAAAAAAACCCCACAAAAAACCAAAAACCAGAAACAAAGCAGAGAGGACTGATTAGACATAGGCTACAGGTGGGAAGCTAGTTAGAATGACTGTGCTAACAGTTGTTCTTTATTTGCCACTCACATTCTGATTACTTTCTGCCATATTGCTTTTCCCATTTGTTTTTATTATAGATCCATCTGGGGTATTCATTTTTAAGGTAACCAAGAAGCTAACTTAGCTTTTTCTAATGACAGAAAAGGTGAAAGTCAAACTCTAGCTGTAGATAGAATACCATAACAGGCATAGAATTTAGACAGGATAAAAGACAAAATAATTTTTAATGGAATTACAGAAACATTACTTTTCGTATGATGAGATAAAGATTCACTAAGGAATGAC
>JANHGB010047137.1:0-13019 GCA_026283785.1 Coracopsis vasa
GGAGAGGACTGGTAGCAGAAGAGGACAAGCAGCAGCTTTTTGACCTTGCTCCTTTTTTCTGGGAGCAGAGGCCAAACATACCTTTCTGCACATTGTGCAGCATGGTTTGGAAAGCTGGTACAATCATTTCCATGGGTTTTATTCTGTGTGTGTCCAGCCACAACGCAAAACTGGAAAGTGTATTTCTCACACTACTTCTAGATTTGATGCGCCCATTGTCACTAAAAAGCCATCAAGAACAAATCAGAAGAGATCTCTTACTGCAAATAAAAGGAAGGTCTGACTCAAAATCCTGGATATCACAAGTCAATCAGCAGCTTCAGCATGTGACAGTTATGTGAGGTCGCCTTCTCCCTGCATCATGCTTCCTCAGCCACGCATAGGTAATACTCACTTCACCCTTACTTTCTCTCATTTATCAGGATAAGCCCTTCAGTACAGTGACCATGCTATTAAATGACCCTGTGGTGCCCACAACATGAATGGAAGTCTGCATTTGTTACAGTACAAGAAACACGAGGAAATATAAAATGATCATGAAGGGACATCAGGCAAAAGAACACTATTCAGACATTCTAAGGCTGTTACCTTAAATCTATAATAGCTTCCATGCTCATATAGATCTTTATATTGGCAAATCTCTCCTCTGGATATAGATTGGAGTAACATATCTAGACCCCTCTATACCTGATTATGGTCCATGCCAAGCTTCACATCTTTGACAGAACATGTACAACGCATCTGAAATAATCCTGTCTAGATAACAGTGTTTGTCAGCGGCCTTAAGCCATTCACATGAGCAAACGGTCATAACCTGACAAGGCTTTCCAGACAGTGAAATGAAGTCTTAATAACAAACCCAAGATATAAGTCTTCTGATAAGCTGAAGGATAACACAAAAGCCACACTGCTGCTGTCAAAACAGCACTGCTCTGAGAAACCTCCAGCGTGAAAACATGAGTCACATTGGTTTCCACTTGCAGAAAGCATCCTGGGCAATTCGGGATCTGCTAAGATTACAAATCACCCTTCAGATGTGGTGCTGCTGGTGCTTCTGGAGAAGATTCCAAAGGAAACCCTGTACCTACAGGCCTGGAAGCTAATTTCTTCTCTTTTGGTGTTATTAGTACATAGTTTAGACCAGATTAAAATATCTACTCTGCACAGGCAAGGGTCTTCTGTTTTGCTGAACTGCTCCCATGCTGCACTAAGAACTTGTATTTGCTCAAGTTTTATATACTTCAGAAAGGCATTTGGCTGCAGCTAAAGGATGCTGGAGATGGGAAGCTATCACTTCCTTCTGGACCTTGTGAAACCCTGGGTCTCTGCCTTGTGTGGTCAACCTCAGTATTAATGTTACCTCAGGATATATTATGGAATTGAACAGATGGACCTATACTTTATTTTGTCCATTGAACACATGGGGCCCTTTTCAGTGCCCTCAGATGCATATCTCACCCTAGAGCATTGCAATACCCTCTCTGTATTGCTCCAGTTTCACTATCTTTGCCACTAAGGAGCATTCTGATATCAGAGGTAAGTCCACAAAGGTCAGATCACACCAACAGAAAGCACACAAAGACAGCATCCTTTACCAGGATTACTCCCTTAACAGGCTGAAAAGGAAACTGTTATTGAGAAGAACAGATATTAATCTGCACAGAGCTTGCTGATGACAAGAAATTGGCAGTTTGTTAGTCTGGTCACCTAAAGACATATCAAAGCCTCAACAAGGAAACCTAATTGTAGCATGATTAATGCCAGTCGTTTACTCTTTGCCAACCTTCTCCTCGTCCCTCACTTCCAAGGATGGCTTTTTTCCACCCTGGCATCTATAATAGAGTTAATGCTGTGTGGCTAAAAGACAGAAGCAGAAATAAAAGGATGTGTGAATAATGCCAGATGGAAACAGAAGAACACAGGGTGTAAGTTGTCTATGAAATGGAGATGATTATAGGCAGTGCTATTAGCAATCTGTGTAGCTGCCTTACTATGACTCCCCAGGTCAGAACACACTCATATTGCTTCAGTGTTGAAAGCACTCCTTTGCTATTGCAAGAGGTTACAAAACAGAACACCTCCAGATAATCCATCCCCAAAACCACGTATTAATTAGTGAGGAACACAAAAGGACCCGACTAGAGTGTTGAGGTTACTACAGTAAAGATTACAGCAGGAAAACTGACCCACACCTACATTCAGTCAAAATATTTTTCCTTTCAATGTTGGGGGTGCAGGAACACTACACTCACTGCAATGAAAAGACTCCTTTAATTCAAACTGAAGTAAGCGAGTTATAATACTGCACATTATTGTTTTCCACATCTTCGCACACTTAGGTCCACTTCCATCACTTCACTTGTGCCCAGAAGCTTTCTCTCTGCAAACAGCCCTACAGAGATCAGCGGGTGGAATTCTCACCTTTACTGAGCAAGAATGAGCGAGGAAACTCGAATCAAGGAGGCCACAAAAAGAAACATGGGAGTATTTAGTTCTTCAGGACTGATGCACCAAATTGACTTTCACACCACTCTGAGAGCATTAGCTTGGGCCTGACTTTTCATGGAGGCTTTGGACCAGCAAGTCTGTGATCAAAAGCTGAAGTAATGATGGGATTATTGACCCTCTGAAGTAAGGCAAGAGCTTCCCTGAACTGGCAAAACCACCCAAAAACCCCAACACCACAAAAAAAAACCCCAACTAAACAAACAAGCCACCAAAAAATCCCACACCGAGGCAGCCAGGACAGGAGAGATGATGAAATCTCTGGTTTATCTTCAGCACTTTCGTTTCTAATCTTCAGGTTTTGAATGCACAAAAATCTCAGAGGAATGCTACTCATTCCCTGTATCTGTTCTCTCTGAATGCGGCTGTGTGGTTCTTTCTTTAACACAATTTAATATATTCTTAACATGAAACATTTAATGCCTGTTGCACAAATGTGTAATAAAATTCAGCCCCACGGCTCTTTTACTGTCAAGCTAAATAGGATCCATTTGAAACAAACGTGCAGCTTTAAAATTTCTTCATCTGAATGTTCCTGTGTTTGAAGGGAACAATTCTCTTCTCCCATCACCCACAGATCAACAGGGATTTAGAGGAGCAGTAGGAGGGAATAATTCAGCTTTGGTTTTGTTTTGCCAGCCAGGGGTTTGGATGGCAGAGCTGTACCCTACTGCATTGATGAAAATGAATCCTTCCTTAGAGGCATTGATCTGTGTATCAGAAGTATACACAAACAGAAGAAGAAAAGCAGCCCCAGACATTTTCAGAGGAAGGAAACAAAAGGATTGGGATACGGTACAAGGGATAACTACTAAGAGAAGTCTTTTCCTAACCTAGATGACACATCACTCGGGTCCAGTTTACTACCACGTACAAACATAAAGGAATTCCTAGTAGTTGAAAGGGATCCTCTACACCACCACGGAGAACCCAGCTGAAGCAGACATTTAGTGAGCAAGCCATGAAAGGCTGGGGAACAGAGGCCCATCTGAATCACTGAAAGTTGCCTGACTTTACTGTCTACACTTAGCATTGATGACTTCAGATTAAGCTCTAGACTGATCCCATAGACTGAACACCCTTTAGCAGTTGGAGCACATCTTCCAGTTCAGTTCCATTTGAATTAAAGGGTATGGGAATGATTGGGAGATTTACTTCAAATGTATGTTCCTGATCCAGCCTAAAACAGTAGTGTAGATGCAGCCATAAACGCCCAAGAATATCAGGTCAAACACTGTGTTGCAATCAGTCACTTCCCTAACAAACCAGTTGCAATTCTTACTAGCTCCAAAGTGAGTGACCTTTGTTGATATTAGTGTTAAGCAGGAGTCAACAAGTTGTTTTATTATTACAGATAACATTTAAAACTGTTTCCCTAACATGAGTTAAGTCTTTGAATACAGCTGCTAACTTTGGTTCAGCATCACCCTTAGAGATAATCAGTGGTGGTTGGCAGAGGTGGTTTTCTGGGGATCTTTTCCTACCTCCTCTAAATCTGTATGCATCCCAAGAAGCTGTCATTAGCTTTTAGGGTGTCATTTCTGGCAAGCAGAATTATCAGAGTATTTGCTTTGTGATGGCCTCTGTTCCAACACTGGCACAGGTATGTAAATAAAGAGATATGCATTTCATATACTGATTCTCTGTTGTCTCCTCCACAGGGAAGCTGATCTGCAAATCTCAGCTTTCTTTAACATGCAGAAGCTGCACTAGACCATGTCCAGAAGAGAGGCCTCCACTTTCTGAATAGTCAAACATCTTTCTACTTACAAAAATATCTTATTATAAAAGCACATGCTGCAAATCACATTGGATTTAACAGATTATGTGATTAAGCATGTACATGCAGCTTTGCAGGGGGAGAACAGGCTAATGTGACAACTGACACATGTAGAGAAAGAAAAGAAAGTTAGACATTTAGTTAAATGTATAAGTAGAAAGTTTAAAACACAAAGAGGGAGAGAGGATGTCAATTCACGCAAGAACTTTCGTCTCAGTCTTAGAACACTGAGTTTACATCTAACTAAACATTTCTTTTCAATGAATCATGATATAAAAGCACTAATTTATGTTTCTAATTAATTTTCTAGAACAAGTAATAGTCACATTTCTAATAATCAGCATTTCTGGTCTGCACGCAAGTATTAGTCATTTCGTTCTTATGCAGCACGAGAATAAAAGCTGAGAGTAGAAAATAAGTCAGTAAAACCAAAAAGCCCTCAATGCTGTAAAATAGAGAATGAAAAGAACGATGGTAACTCCAAGTGATGCGTAAAGCCCTGTGGGGCTTTTAGGTTTTAATTGGGTAGCAAAGATTTCTACCATATCAGCTGCCATCAGTCATGTAATGCCTCTGCATCTTTCCTTTATCTGTGGCATTCCTGCAAACTGAGGCTATTTCTGGGCTCTTAGCAACACATTTGTGTTACATCTCTTCTAGTGAGGACTTAGCGTGAACCCCCTCACACTGGCAGAGTCCCAGCACATAGACCGCTGTGAAAGGATCATTGATCAGAAGACAAATAAACAGGTAACATTACAAATACATGTTATTAAGCCAAGAAACCTCAGGAATGTGCTGCAAAGTACTGGGAAATTGTGGGAAGATGCAAAGCTCTGGGCAAAATCATCCTGGAGAGCAACATGGCTGCTTCAATGGGAAGTTTTTCACAACCCTCTCTCCTAGGTCCCACTTACTGAGCTGACCCAGACTGCTACACAGTGCTCGTATTTGTGTTTCTGCAGCAACTGGTGCTTCAGTTGAAGCACTGGTAAAAATAGAGTTGTAAAAGAAGAGAGAAGCCCTCTCTAAAGCACTCACAAGGCAGGACCAACTCTGCGCTACTAGTCTGGTATCACAAACCAAAACACAAGGCTGATGGGGTATAAAGTCTCAACGGGTATGTCCCCACCTTTCACCTCTGTAGTGACACTCCGCTAAAGCCACATAAACCAAGAGCCATTCAGCTGACTGGAGAGGACTTATCTTTGAGCACATCCAGTATCAGAATGAGAGTCTCTCATTCCTCTTGGCTTAGGCATCCCTGCACAGTAATTCCTTCAATACCTGTATTTAAAATGTCTCATTTTTATCAGCCAGCAGGTTGTACTGGTATCAGCAGGTTACACTGGTAACATTCAGTAGAGTTCAGCTGTGATGGATACACAAATACAAAACCAGATCCTTGCAACCAATCTGCAATGCTGCATTTGCATTAACAAGTCATACTCACTGGGAGATGGTATGGTCTAAAAGAGCCAACACACCACAGCTATTCCAAAGGCCTTATTTCATCCCTTTCTGGCTCTTTTCTCAGTACATAAGATTCTGAAGCAAGAGTGCTATCTGAGCATATGACAGCCATCACAGGGCATAGTCCTTGATGCTTCCTTTGCCTGGTATGACAGCAATGTGCTTTAAGTGCTGCTCAGCAAAATTTGATCCCTTTCCATGTATTCATTTTCAACCTACTCAAGCTCCAAAGTTGTCAGATGTATCTGTATGAAACCATAATGCTGCAGTCACCATACCCTGCTAATGTAGGGTCTTTTAGCTTAGTGATTTACAAACTCTTAAAGTAGAATAACATCAAACTTCAATGTCTGTCCCTAAAATTCTTTCTACTTTTTATTCTGCTGTTTTATATAGCCATACTTGTTCCTCTTATTAAAAACAGTGTTTAAATAGCTCTTTCACATATTGATTAGTTCAGTACCTGAAGAAGAAGGGAAGTGATTGATGAATATACCTGTTCATTTAAAGTAGGTCTGAGGCAGCAATGAAATCAGTTGCTGACCTAAGTAATTTAGTCACAAAATTATGCTCACGGAAGCAGCACAGGGTATTTCTGCTGTGCAGTCACGAAGTCCACTTCTGATGCTCATGACAAAAGAGAAGAAATTCTGCACATGACTTCTTCACAGCATCTTGGACAGATCAGTGGCAATTTAGGGGATTTATGCAGGAAACCCATAGAGTTAAGGATTTAAAAAGCACTGCTTTTTAGCCAGCGATAAATCATCCCATGTAGAATTTGTGAAGGTGATATGGATGAGGAAATCACACTTTTTCCTCTCCAAGTACATACTGAGGCTAAAAAGAATTACAATGCTACATACACATACTGAAACCTGTTCCAAGGACCCTGACACATTGGTAAGACAGAAGCTGCCTTTGAAGGCCATAGAAACATTTCTGGCTTGACTGTGCTGGGTTTCTAATGGAGGTACAGCAGAAATGCTTCACAGCTTTGATAGCTTTAGGCAAGCACAAAACCTCAGATGTCTCAAAAGGACAGAAATGCAGACATGCTGCTTGAGTCCATAGGAAGAAGAGCTGGCCCCATGTTTACAGAGGCTTCCTCTTCTCTATAGGACAACTGGGCCCCTAAGGTGAAATATGTATGTTCCATTTATGGGACATGCATGACACGATGCTGAGGATATGAGTGGAGTTTTTGCTAGTGCATACGGAACAGCTCTGTACCTGTACAACATATGTACGATTGCAACACCCATGCACCTTTGCCAAGTATCATCAGGCTAGATCCTATATAAACAGAGACTGAAACTCTCCCTTCACCCCACAGAGACCAGTGGTCAGAGGGGCAGGTTCACCAGTAGCTCAGTGATAACAGCAGCAGCCCCTTTTCTCTGCTCTCATCACTCTCAGCATGTGCATGGAGAGGAAAGACTTTGTCAGCCTAAATTCTAGCAGCCCTGGGAGAGCATTTAAGCTACTGCTCAGCCTGTAGGATTGAAAACGTACTGCCCTGAGAGCCTTACTGCTCCTATGCACCAAGGGTTTACTTGGAGGTAGCTGGCACCAGCCACTGTCAGAGAGCAGAAAAGATGGGAGCAGGTTTGTGACTGGAAAGAGCAGCTTTTACAATCTAGACAAGATAATATATGCTACAGAAACACAACAAACAATGACTGCAACCTGCTTAATGCTTCTGTGTTTCTGTATCACTTAGTGGTTGGGGTTCCTTTTCTCCACATCAGAAGCAAGTGGTCTGGCACACATCTAGAATAAATATTTAACACACCAATGCGAAGACAACCTCTCTCTTCTTTCTTTGCCAGTCTCTTCATCTCTCAGCACTCCAGCAGGACTGCTGCTTACAGAGCGGTGACAAAGCCTGATTAGGAATGCATCTTTAAAAGGATGTGGGGAAAGGAAGGAGCAGATATCCTTGAGATCAGATGATTCCCCCAAATGTTTGATCCCTCAGATCAAATGCAGTGTTTTTCCTCCCACTGTGTGCCTGTGTGTGAGCATCTGTACCAGTTTACTGGCAGGTATCACAGTCCTTAGAATTCCTGATCACAGTCACAGGAGAATCATAGCAGAAAGGAACAAACTTTGCCCATTAAAAGACAGCCTTGAGTTGTTTTTTGCCAGTTTTCTTGCTTTAGGCTAGTACTTTGGTGTTCATTCAAACCACTGAAGTCTCTTATCAGGGACAGCACAGCACAGAACTTGAAATGGAAAAACACAGACAATCTGAGTTTCCTTAGAAAATATTAGAAGGCAAACTTGGAAATGTCTTCACTTTAAACTTCTCTCTCTTCACAATTATCTCTCACTGAAAGCAAAATGATGACAATAAAGTGGCCAAAAGTAAAAACCAAAAAAAATGGAAAGAAAAAGAAACTAAAATAGGGGGAGACAGAAGGAAGAACTGGGAAGAACAGATTATTTCTCCAGGGTTTGCATTCTGCTTTTCATATATATCATCTGCTTAACCACAGAACAGGAAAATCACCTTTTATGAATTACATTAAGTTTAATATTACATTTCTCACAAGACAGAAACAGCTCACAGACAGTTGGATCATTTGCTTGATGCACCCACCTTTCTTCATGAAATAAAGCTTATATCAAAGGCAATCTAGGAATAAATGAGACTGTATCATCCTACTATCAAACTTTACTAACTTGGATTCACTAATGATGGGAATGCAATGGTAGAACTAAAAGTTCCACAGAGCACACTGGGATTTTTTCCTTTCTCATCCGTTGTCCAGGTTCAGCTGCTCATAGCAAGAAGCAGAGCCCACGTTGAGAGCAATGTTACAGCCAGGTATCTCACCTAAAGCTGTGGGTCCTGTTCTCAGTCTGCCTGTCAACCTTGAAGTTGTCCTTACCTTATCTATGCCTGCAGAGCAGTGAAACACACTTCACTTATCACATATTGTGCAATTTCTAGATGCAAAGCTGACTAAACAGTGCTACAATGCCCTCACACACTTACTTGTTATCTAACAGAGCTCACGTCATACCACAGCTCAGCACTGGACTAATTCAGCAGACAATAAGAGATGGAGAAACAGGCTTTCAGGCTTTGAGGTGCAAAAGCACTGGATCAATTTGCCAAAAGAATCTCTTCTTTTAAACTCTTATTTTGAACCCACCTGTGTTTTCAGGTAACCAAGGAACTCATCTTTATTCGTAAGCGATTTGTTTTACAGCTGCTTGTAATCTCCAAACTTCCAGACTGAAAATCATTTAAAAACAAATGAGCTTCCCTGCAGATAAACCTCAGGATCTCTCTGAGCTTTCGAGTTAATAAAACTAAAAGGCAATGTTAAGTTGAATGGGGAGATGAAAAAAAGAAGAAACCAGAAATCCCCATAAGGTTCAGAATTTAACCTTAAGGCTGAAAGAAATGGGCAGAGAGTAAATTCCTCATTTCCATATGCTATTTTATGGAATTGGGATGAGAGCAGCAGTGGAGAACAGTATCTATATCTTGTTAGCACCGTTCATATCCTCATGTGTTTCTGTATGTGTGTGTTTGTACTCCAGCTGGGCCTGGTGCCATCACATATTAAATATTCACAGCTTCAGACATTGCAGCCAAGATTTTCAAAACGCTTTAGTAGCTTGAGCTGCCTCCAACACTGAAACATCCTAAGGCGAGCAGCTTGGCAGCACTTTCAGCAAAGGAGGCCTTTTGAAGGTTTCTCAGACTGGATGCTCAAACAGGCTGGTACCCCCTAATCATCAATTTGTGACAAAACCTGGCAGTAGCACGAGCACATAAACTGCTGATGGAGTTGGTAGGTGGTTTGGGTTGGACATTTCAATAACATCTGATATGAAACACAGGATAATTGTAAACCCGCCTCTCTTTTCTCCAGTACTTTAGTGTTTTAATGAACTGCACCACAATGCTTTACAGGAACACTGTGGAATACTGTGACCCGCCACTTGGGAAACACAGCTCACTTGGCTGGTTGGGAGCGCTAACCCCATGGTGCCCTGTGATGGCAGCTTGGTTATGATGGGCTGCCTCAGTGTCAATGGTACAACAGTTTCCACCTCAACTCCTAGAGGATACAATCCATGTGAACTAATGTAGAGATATGATACAAGAAACTAGATATACACCCTGTGTAGCATCAAATTTCCCTCCTGCCAAGCAACAGGATCTTTTCCATTGAACACAGAGCCACATTCTTTGGTCTATCTCTGCAGTTTACCATTCTCATCTTTGTTTCAGTTCACACAGACTGTTAAAGCCGACAACATAATACTATAATGCAACTGCGTGTCTTCTCTAATGCCAAGCAGAAACAGAAATACATTATTCACATTTGCTACTATTTTTTACAGATTCTTTCAGACTTGCAGAAGTCTTCCCATGATAACTGCAATTATACTCAGCATGTGATTTGTCACTTTAATAAAGTTTCCTTTTTAACTTGAAAAAGTGCCTTGAAAACCAAGTGCGAACACCTTTAGTCATATTCTCTTCCCCTAATTCCATGAAATTCAGCAGTGCAACCTCATCCTTGTTCAGGCTCACAACACTCTTGACCTCTTCCTTCCTCTAAAACTGGTCTGCCATGAGAGTTCGGCTGCACTGGTGATTGTACCACAGAGGGAACTGCACAGTGGCTGCAGGGGAACCATTCTAGAGCTCTCTTTCGCTCTAGAACTTCCAGCCACCTTACCACACAAAAGAAAGAGACTTACTCACTGAGTAACAAGCCACCGCTGGGAAAAAACCAGTCAGTTTATTGGAGAAACTGAAGGTGCCTTCAACATAACAAATAGGGAATGCAGGATAGAGGAGGACTGTTAGGCGAGGAAATGAAAATGGCTCGCCCAAGAAGAGGTTACACTTGAGCATGTTTTGTAAAGCTTTGCATAAATGCAGATGTCCCTCTGCGCTTCTGCATATCAGCACAAAGTAAAACACTAGATGGGTCTGTAGGAGGGAGGAGAAAAAATTAGGCCAGCAAAGGAGCTCATGCACACACAACTGTTCCAAAAAGTGAGGAACAAAAAGGGAGAAAGAAGCAGCACAATCGTTTGAGTGGACTCACTGCAGATCTCATCTCCAGGCATTTCTTGAAACCACAGCCTTGACTCTGCAACAAGACATATCTTTCTCGCTGCACCCCTATGCAAGAGGAACATGAAATGCCCAGAGACCCAACTGACAGCAGCAGTAATTCAGCCTACGAAAAGAAATACTCCAGGAGAGCTTAAAACAATGATGAAATTAAAGAATTTGAGCTCAGTCAAGGAGCAAATGTGTTTTTACACACCTCCAGATTGCTGTTCCTAAGAGCACATGCTGTGACGCAAATACATGCCAAACAGTTGTGCTCCAGTAACTGAGCGGTGCCTGCAATGTCACGTTACAAAGGTGTCACCCCACAAAGGGCACAAAGCCCTCGCGGCAGCTCAGTATGAAAATGCTGAAATAAGAACTGTGCTTTCTTTTGCAAAGAGAAGGAAACAACACTCTTTGACCTTCATCTCAGCAGCCTCTTCTGATTCTACCACAGTCCTAAGGCTGAAAAATACACTTCCCTTTCTCAAAAGGAGAAGGAAAATCCACATCTAGCAAAAAGATCAAATGAATCAGCATTTGTAGAGAAGTCAGCACATGACTGAGGGGTACGTGATCCTGTCCGGGACATCAGAGCTTCACCAGAAAGATGCCATTAGTTTCATATCAGAGCAGAACCTCAAAGTTGCCCTAAAGGCACAACACACCCTCAAAGAAATATTTCTTAACAAGACCCAGGCATCCTTCTCTCTCTCCAGTTTGTAAGGTTTCACCACTGTCAAGAAAGATTTCCAAACAGAACTCTTCATCTTCCATTTTAAACTGAATGAATGGAAAGAAAAAGTAGAACAGAATTATCCCCAGTTCCTCACCACCAGATGTCTGGCACTCACCCTCTTTCTGTCCAACAGAATTCATAGCACGATGCCCTATGATGTGTCTCAGTCTACTAAACCCGCACTCTCTGACTGTAAAATATATATGGCTTTGCACTTGTGTTTTGAGCCTCATAAACATCTGTGACCATATTTAGAAGATCAAAGAAAATGAGGGACATTTTCAGCTACATTGTTTTCAGTTAATTAAATACATCTTTTGGGGAATATGATAAATGTAATTGTTTCCATTGGATCAGCCAACTCAGCATGCCAGCACTGCACGATCTCATCTGTCCTTAAACAAAAATAAAGAAAAGGGAAAGAAAACAGCAGAATTCCAAGCGCCAAGCAGGGCTGTGAGAGGGCTCAGAGGAAGCAATATGATAAAGTATGATGGCATCACTTGGGAGAGAACTGCAGGATTAACCACCTGCAGTCACTTTCAGGAGCAGCAAAGACAGCACCTCCACCTTATCACCACCAGCCAGAAAGCAGCCAGACCAAGGAAGCTCTTTGCATTACTTTTCTGCTACTCCTGGAGAATTAAGGTGAACCCTAATCAACAAGGCATGAAATTGAGATCTCTTACAGGAAATGCTGGAAAAGGTCAAATTTCTCTAAACTTTGCAGAAAGGTCTCACACCAGTTCTGGGCAAGATGGGGAATCACAGAACAAACTAAAGATACTCAACAGCTTGGGCTGGCTTCGATGTTCAAATTGCAACTGAAAACAGAACCCCTAAAACTGCCTAATGCTGAGCTTAGTGGGACCTACCATTATTTTATCTAATCTAATCTAAGATATTCAGAGGTTTAAAATACAATCATGTCAGCTGCAGTCTAATTTCTCTCTCCCCTGTGGATTCCAAGTGACTTTCAAAGCTTTCTGGCATTATAAAGCAGAGCCAGAGAGTACAGTTTAACTTCTGTATCTCCCCTATAGCTTTGTGTCAATAAATGGGGATTTTTTTTATTTGAAAGAGTAAAAGGTGTTAAGGTAAGGTCACCCTAACGTATACAGCACCTCAAACCAAAGGCTTTTTCAGTTTGTCAGGATGAAAGTCGATGTGAACTAATTCATCTTCAAGAGTAAACATTATGTAGAAGATATATGCAGAAATCAAATTCAGCTGGACCAGAAATTCACCTTCAGATTTCAGGGCTACTCAATGGAACCTCCTGTCCAGTCAAAATACACATGACAAAGATTTACAAGTAATTCATATTTTCTAAAATCATCAGTCTTAACTGATGAGCTTTGGTTAGGCCACCTTTTCTAGGCCTCTCTCCATGTGGAGCAAGCAGTGCTGTCCTTGAAAAAGGCTGC
>JANHGB010047139.1:0-60857 GCA_026283785.1 Coracopsis vasa
AGGAAGCCAAGAGTTAAGCAAACACATGCCTGCCAGCTTGAGCCTAAATAGAGCAATGGTTACACAGAGGAGTAGGGGTATTCAAGGTTCTGTGCTATACTTTCTTAACTGGAAAGGGTGGGGTTTCGGCTCGTGTGTGCTGAAACTGTTCAGCTTGAACCATATTCCTTTCCTTTCCAGGCCCCCAGTACAAAATAGTATGTTGACCTAAGCAACTGAGAAGAGAGGACACAAGTCAAACTACAAGTGCTTCAGTATGTTGTGTGTAGCCCTGTATTGAAACAGACTTAAAGCAAACAATAAAGGGTTTAGGAAGGTGTGAGCTTTCCAGGGATTATGAGATCATGCTTAGTTCAATTTCATTATTAATCGGCGGTTTCCCTGCACAGCTTCATTAGTTGGTTTGTCAGTTTTGTCATGTTTTCTGACAATGTTAAAATAATATTTATATTAAATTTGTGTTTTCTCGGAGCTGTTAGTAGGACATACTGAGACTGGCAAATGAAGTGTGTTTTTGCTTTGGTCGCTTGAAGGCAGCAGTGGAATTGAGTTTGTTTTATGTGGTGTAACTTGCATTTCTGGGGACCCTTGGAAAAAAATAGGAAATTGAGTCATAAGTAACTGGATGTCCATATTTGTAGCAGTAGTCTTTTTATGTGTTTGCTTGTTGTATGTGAATTGGATTATCTGAAGTGCGACTAGCATTTCTCCATTTCGTTGAGAAGAGAAGCCATGGAACACTCAGTAGAGTATGATCTCTGCTTACAAAATGGCTTACTCTGAAGCTCTGCAGCATCATCAGCAGCCATCCCCAGAGAAGTTTGGGTTTTGCTGAGAACTGTCAGCCTTCCCTCCTCAGAGAGGCATTCCTAAACCCCAGGGAATACCCTCCCGTAAAGTTCTGGAGTAAGCAGCAAGGAGGAATAATAAGTACTTCCTTCCTTTCTATTTTCAGTGGCTGAACTAGAAAGTATCCGCTAATGTTGTAGCTCGTGCTCACAAAACCCGGCGTAGTATGGTCCTCTTTTCCTCACCCTTCTCCCCAAGTCTTCAGTTTTTCTGTAAGGAGAGATTGTGCAGCAAGTTTTAAGCTGAGAAAAAGTAATTAAAAGTGTCACCAGGAATATGGCTGACTGATTTCATTCTCCAGTTTCATATTTAATGTAAAAATCAGAAATTATTTGCAGAATTTTCATGTGCTCCATTTTTATTCTTTCTTCCAGCAGTGTGTATCAGGCTGGCTTCCCCCACCCCCAGCTCTCACAGACTGTATGTTTAGCTAGGAAGGCATGGAGAGCAGCTTGATGTTTTGGATCTTGAGAGGCATTTTGGAGTTTTTGGAAGCGCCTCACTCCTTCCTCTAGTTTCATGTAAACAGTTTTGCTGGCTGTTGCAGAGGGAGGAACCTTTCAGCTGTGGGAATGGTGGCCAGCAGACAGGAGCAATGTGTTGGATGTAAAATCCTTCTCGTGGCCAGAGCCAAAGACATTTTGTCAAGCGTCCTGAGTGGGGATAATAAGTAACAAAACCTTTCAAAGAACTGCAGATGTTTTTCACAAGGATCTGCACTCCTCTCCGTGTGTACTGTCAAAGAGGTACTTGCTAACAAATCTGAATTTTCAAATGATCATCTGAAAACTTTAATTTTAGTCAAACTGAATAACTTTTTCCAGTCTCCTCAGTTATTTCATTACAAGCTTTGCATTTCTGTCTTTCCTAAGTTTTGTTAAAAAAAAAGATAAAAACCTCCTAACATTCAGCTTTTGAAAAAGGTTGCAGTGTATGAGCTGAATTCAGAAATACTCTTCTTGAAGGTTATTGATACTTAGGAAGGAAAAACTGATGCCTGATGGACTAAGTTAAACTTCTCTTTGGGAGGAGTTTGAATGAGACTGTTCTTTAGTCTCTGACTCAACTTGAAGTCTTAAAAAGATTTCAGTATCACTCATAAATTCTGATAAACTCATTTTAACATCAGTGTTTTGTATATTGCTTAATAAAATCACAGTGGGTGGAATGAAGATTCTGCCATCTGACTCCTGATGGCAGGTTTCTTTCTGCTTTTGGCTTGAGGCTGCATGTGAAACAGGCGGGTATGTAACAGGACAGTAATCTTATTTATTGCAAGTCAACACATCAAAACAAAGTGACTTCCCTTATAAAATCAAACCTTTATTAAGGTAAAACTTAATACGTAAACTTAAATGCCCTTAATGTGGATTTTAATTTAAGCTCTTCCGACGTGTCCTGTTGTAGAAAGACAGAAGAACAACATTTCTCATAATACGCACCTTAGCTTTTATCAGATGGACTTGATCACTTTCACAGCTTTGTAGCTGCAGTTAGCAGAATCTGTCATTGCAAGTGGTTTTACTGCATTGTTGTAATCTCTGGCGTGGTAGTACAATGTATACATGGGACATGCGAGAGCTGCAGAATTGTTTCAGCTGATTCCAGATAAGGTAACTGAAGGCTCCCTCCAATGATTTGCCTAATTCAAATGAAGGATGAGATAATGCTGAAAAAGACCAGGAACTTACGTGTTGGCTGTCTTCCATTCCTACACAATGTATCTAAGTTGACCATAAATTGTTTTGTTTTGTCAAATTGGCTAAGTAGGTTGTTGCAATGTGGTGCCATGATGAGGCATTCAGTTGGTTTAGGATTTGGCAGAAACCCAGTTTATGTACGTGCAGAGAAGCAAAAAATGTCAGCTCCAGAATGTGTTTTGTCTGTGGCCTGAAAGGAAAGTCATTGTATAGGTCGGGGGAAGAAAAAGTTTATCTTTTTAAATGAAGAATGCGCTGCTTTACAGACCTGTTACCTGCAAGATCTGTACGTGCTTGAGAGCTACTGAGCTGCACGAGCAGATAAAATCTTTGCCACCAAGCCACAAAAGGTACTTGTGGAGGTTGGTAGTTGGGGATAGGAGGAAGCAACGGCTGTGCCTTGGGGGTCAGTCATGGTGGGGTATAGGTACTTCCTGGGAAAGGAAAGCTACAAAAAAAGGTTTGAAAGAGAGATACAGGGAGCAAAGAGGAAAAATGACTTTGTGTGTGATCATCAGGGTGTAAGAGTAGGGAGCATGAGGAAGAGCAAGAGTAAGAAAATTTGGCAGGACAGGCTGTGTATTATAGCTAGTTGAAGTCATTGTTTCCTATTTTAAAACACCGATATTTGTTGTGTTTTCCTAAGTTCCTATACATCCTATGGAGTAGAACTGCAGATTCTCTGAACACATGCAGGAGGAGGATCTGTTGTAGACAGGTCGGTTATGCATCTGCTTCTTTTGTGGTCAGATGTCATCTATGATTGCACTAATCTTTTTCTTTGCTTCCACTTTGCATTAGGCTCTGATGAATTTTGCTCATACTGAAAGCAAAGCTAAAAATGTCAAAGCAAGACCTTTAAACAAGAATACAAGAGTAAATATTTGTATATCCTGCTTTCTGAACAGGTTTGGAAAGCAAAATTGATTTTCAGGCAGGTCTCCTATCAATGAGACCATTCTTTCCTGCATTGTCACGAAATGGTTTACACAACCAGAGGATTTTAATCTTAAATAGGAAAACCTTCAGGACTGAATAAAGCACAAGGGAGGGGTTTGCACTGCTGTAACAGCAGCTTTTGTGAATGATCATAATTGGTAGCTGGGTATAGGAGGAGTTGCATTTTTCCTTCTCCTTTGTCTTACTAGAAATGGCAGAAATGGAGCTGACTAACCATAATGAAATTATAATTTTTATCAGACTCCAGCCTTGCTCCCCAAAGATTCCTTTGGCCCAGAAATTCAATTAGAAGGATCAGGATGTATGCACAAGTATTTGAATCTGCCACTGGAAAATGGATACTGCTGAGGAATCCGATTCTTCCTATCAGACTGGTTAGTGCCGTGGTGAACACTGATGATACCGAGGCAGTAACCAAGTTTCTGAGATGTTTAGTAACAGATGATTTGAAGATAGAAACTTGCTGTGGCTGCACAAGAAAAGCAGCTTTCAGGCCAGGAAAACTTATTTTAAGTTACTCCTTGTTTTTTATGGTAGTTGATCTTTAGCTTAGGATGGCATGTTCACAGATGTGTAAGAAAAAAGCACAATATAATTCAGGCTTTGCTTGCTTTTATTCTGGGAGTAGTTCAGAAGCATATTTAGAAGGTGTGCTGTGGCTTCTGCAAGCCTCCCTCTTTTGCTGCTGGCAGGAATCAATTGGCTCGGATCTCCCTGCCTGAAGGACCACAGCATTTGTCTGTCCATTATTTCCCTGACCCTCAGTGAAATTCAGTATCCTGCGGAATCCCAACCATATCTGAAGATTTCAGTTGGATCCTTCTGTCCTTTTCGGTTGGATCCCTCTTGAGAGGTTTCCTCTTTTTTCTTTCTCTGCAGGGAATCTGGCGCATCCCCGTGGATGAGATCGACCGCCCGGGCAGTTTTGCATCTCATATGAACCGCTCTATTGTGTTACTGCTAAATGTACTGTCACAGCTGAAGGATTACAACACCTTGCTGAAAGTCTCATCTATGCTACAGAGGACCCCTGATCAGGGAAAGTATGGTCTATTTATTTTAATCCATCACTTTGTGAAGCTTTGAATATATTTTGTTCACTATGTAACAGATTCCTCAGGAATATAGAGGAATGATAGTTAATTTCTCAGGATTATGATTCCATAATAGAATCTAGAATTTCTCTTGAAACTCAGAGCAGCCATAGAGCTGCCTTAATAGACTTGCAGAGGCTTTCTGTCATGTGGAGGGATTCACTGGTGCAACAGAGCATCATGACTTCTGCACCCTTCTGCAGGCCTCTTGCATAAGAGCTGTGTCCAGTGAGGGAGGTCACAGCCCAGGCATCCTGCCTTCCTGTAATCCTTGACATCCTGGACAATGGTTATGTGCCTATTGGCAGCTGATGCTATTTAAAAAGCTTATCCTGTTCATGGGTGATCTAATTTTAATTGCATTAACCTTATTTAAGAAAAAAGAAGCCATTCAGTGTGAGCTATATACAGATTCATATCAGTTGAAAGACCAAAATAAACATCTAAGGAAAACATTGAAGCAATTGAGGTATAATTCTGGTAGCTTGCCAAGTGGGAAATGTTGAAATCAGTCTCTGACAAATGCTAAGGAAGTTGAACTGGATGATTGATGGCAATAAGTTGGAGGCATTGAAGGTTTCTTCATGTGTTTTTGAGTGTGAGGGCATGTGAATTTGCATAGGTTGTAGTATGTCTGGGAATGTCACCACATGTTCAGCAAGCTTGAAGCCAAAAATACTTTGACTTTTAGCATATCTGAAGTACTGAACCATAGAAGGTTTAAATTCTGTCCTGAGCAAGCCCATAGTTGTACTAAAAATACGATGTTATTTGTAAGTCTAGACTGAATTTAACAAACAAGTAATTTGACATGTTGGATCGGCCAGTGCCAGCGATGGTGAACTTATAAATGCAAACATTCTGGGTGTGTCTGGTATATGCCTGTAACAACCCTATTTTTAAAAACAGGGAGTTTTTAGCTGAACTTCAGTTATTACTGAACTAATGAGGAGTCAGGTTTTTGTATCTTTTGTCTGAAAAGCAAGCCATAAAATTTTAATTACCAGTTTAATGTAATATTATAGTGAGAAAATGTGTATTAAAAATGTTGACTTTTTGAGTGAAATAGTACCCTTCAAAATTTACTTGATTTTTAGTCCTCTCAGTAAAAGCAGCTAATTCTGAAATAGAAATTCAGTTTTCCTCAAACTCAGTTAGGTGGGATTGATGGCTGCAAATGTTTTCCTTGAAAGTGGACTAAAGCATTTTGTCAGAATACACTGAAGTTACAATGCTCTTGTAAATTAAATGAAGCTATAGAATGAATAAGTTTTACACATACAGGTTTTTTTAATTTTTTTTTTAATAATACTAAATAGGAAAAAAGGTATTAGTATCCAGAACATGAAAATCCCATCAGTTCAAGATAGCTTTGTGTGAATGATGGGCCTTTTCAAGAAGAAGTTTGGTGGAAAAGCTGATATTTGAGGGTCACAGAAGGGTTGATGTAAGAAAACTGTAATTCTGGTTGTCTGTTTTGCTCTGGGTTTGGTTTGTTGGGGTTTTTTATCCTTTCCCCTTCCCTCTGTTTGTAGATCCTGCTGTCTTTTACTTCATGCATGTCATCTTTGATGGTTGTGCTGAGGGAAGAAGTGGAGAGAAACATAGCTGAAGTGTTAGATTTCAATATGCAGCCATTCGTGGTGTTTGTTTTCTTGTAACTCGCCTTAAAATTATTGTGTTGAGTTTTTGGGGGATTTTGTTTTCTTTCCAGTATCCTAGTTCCTGCTTTTAAAGTTCTATAAGTTTTGGGCAGGTAGCTTAATTTCTGTTACCTTACTGTGGCACAGGAAGTACTTGCGTGATGCAGATCGCCAAGTTTTGGCCCAGCAAGCCTTTGTGCTTACAGTGAAAGTGTTGGAGGACATTCTCAACGATCTGACACAGGTAAATGTGTTTAATGGTCCTTGATTTAGTAATCAGTTTTTTCTAGGTTTAGTTTGCTGATCTTAGATCTCCTGAGGCTGAAGTGCTGCGTTACTATCACTCATTTCTAATACCTTTTGTTTAAATGCAACTACATATTAAACTTCTTTCCAGCATTATTGTCTTTTGTTTTTGAAATCCAGTAACAAATAACAGTTGTTGAGAACCAATTGCAGTAAGTTTGATTTGACTGTCCCTAATATTTCAAATGATGGTAGTTTCGTGGAGTATAAGAACAGCTACATTTACAGGTGGGGTCTATTGGAAATTTCCTTTTAAAATGAACTAGTATTCCTCTTGCAAACTAAACCCACACAACTAGATATTATGTACCAGTTCTTGACAGCACCACATCTTTTATTACATGTAATTGTAATTTAGATGAAATTTTAAGAAGTCAGATAGAGACTAATCAGTTTCCAGGTGAAGATAACTGGAACTTGAAGGTTTATTTAATAAATGCATTCAAGGAATTGTTTGTTCCTAAGGGGTTTCCAAGTTTACAAGAGTACAGTAAATGAAAGCTTCCTTAAGAACACTGGAACTCTGTATGAAAGAGTTTGCTCATAAATCTGGGTGGAAGAATTGTATCAATAGCAACTTTTGAAAGAAGAGATGATGTAGTGAGGTTTTCTACCTTTGGACCAGCACCAAAGAAAAAGTACAAAAATTAAAATACCAGCAAAGTTTAACATACTTCTTGATCTACTGACAAGAAGGTTATGTGAGAGCAACCAAGGGGAAGATTCTTAAATTTGAGGTTAATTTGCAGCTGCCAAAAGGAGCAGATTCAGTTTTGCTTTCTGTATATTACAAGAAAATTTAAAGCTATTAAAACCTTACATTTCATTTAGTTGGATCACATAGCATAGGCTGAAGTAGTTTGGGGGGGGGAAACATTTCAGCTTTGGTTCAGCCTGTGCTGTTGATTTCTCTGTGGTGTTTTTACTGATTAAAATACTTTAATTGTAAGACCTGTGGCATAGATTAATTAATATTCAGGAACAAACAAGAGTGAATGTAGAATAAATGCATTTTCTTCAGCAGAAGCAGTAATGTAAAGGTACTTGCTGTCAGTTTTCACGGTAGTCATAGCTGCGTTCAAATGCTTTCCGATTTCACTAATAACAGAGAAGAATGATCTCTTTTATTAAGGTTTCAGAAGATCAGAGTTCCAAGTCTTCTAACCTTGCTTCAGGAAGGATGACAACAGACGTCTCTAATAAAACTAGTGCTGAAGAGGGGAAAGAGGTTCTTCCCAAAAAGCCAGTTTTATCGGATGGAGTAGTACATAGTACTGAAAATGGAGTAAAGGAGGTGACCCAGGGACAAATTCCCAATGCCATGGACATATTGGAACAAGAGGACAAGAATGACAAGGAAATTAAAGAGCTCCCTCGCCCTGGTTCAGTTGAGCCTATGGATCTTGATGGATATTCCAAGGACCCTGAAAAAATTGATTCTTCATGTAAACGCAGTGAGCCAGAACGTCTTCAGTCTGGCAGGAACTCCAAGGAGAGAGCTCCAGAGAGCCGGACTCCAGAACTTTCTTTGGAAGAGCTGAGTATCAGCTCAAAACATCAGCAGCAGGCAGCTAAAGGAATAGTTCAAGCAGTACCTACAGAAGAACCTGTGCAGAGATCAAGCAGGAAGAGGAAATTACTTGAGGATGTGGAGTCTGGAAAAACACTTCTGCTCGATGCGTATAGAGTGTGGCAGCAAGGTCAGAAAGTTATGGCCTATGACCTGGGTAAAATTGAGAAGATCATGTCTGAAACGTACATGCTGATTAAACAGGTAAAGTATTTTATCATTAATTGTAATTTCTCTGTGTGACCTCAAACATGATTGTAGAATAACAGTAATTGCTAAACCAAGTGGTATAAAATTTGCCCTATATCCGTTAAAAAGCTGGGGAGAGAAATATCTCCTTAAGAACCATTCTCTTGACAAGACCACTATGGGGGAGGGGTGGGGAGTAGGACCCTCCATGTTTTGGAGCTAAATTTTTGAAATAATTTGAGAGCTACAATACAAATTATATGGCGTTTGTTCATGCTAGATGTTAATTTGGATTGAGATACTTGTGTATCTTTGAATATATGTTCCTGAATAACTTAAGATCACGGTTCTGCCATAGAAATGCTGCTTCTCCCCCTTACTCCTGTACTCTACATCCCCATTTCATGTGAATTTAATTAAATTTATAGATGAGCTACGTATGACTTAATTAGTTGTGATTATATGTTCAGGTGGATGAAGAAGCAGCACTTGAACAGGCAGTCAAGTTTTGCCAGGTGCATATGGGAGCATCAGCACAGAAACAGGTAAGCTCTGTGAAGTCCCTGTCTGCTTATAATGAGCTTTTATTACTTAGTCTGTACAATCAAGTCTGTCGCTGAGTGTTTGCAGCAGTTGGAAATACCTACTTTCCTTGTATTGTTGTCATCTAAGACAACTTGGGCCACATCAGTGCAGGGAGCTCATCCCTATTTATGTCATGCTTGAAGGATAGTTTGCATGTCTAAAAGCTTCTGGGAAAACCCCAAACAATCTTCAAATTGAAATGTTTATGACACGCTACAATCGTCTCAATGACCACATCATTCCTCGATATTTCATAGATAGTAATTACTTCTCTCTGATCCCTAAGGGCTAACAACCTCATGAGCTTTTCCCTTGCTAACATTGCACTCTGATCTGGAGATCCCAAATATCTTTTCTCTCAAGTTGAATGGTTGAAAATATGATTTTAACTCTCTTATATTACTCATGGTTTTTTTAGTTTGTAGTTTATGGGTTTATCCAGCAAACAATTAAAGAGCTGTAAAGGGTTGGCTATTTATCAGTACTTAATGTGAAATGAAAGCCAAGAAGAAAACTGGATGAATGACATGTTTAGTGGTCATTCATTTTACCAGCAAACCATCGTTTGAAAGCTCCCAAGTATTTTGTACTCTCTGTAATTTCTGCCATCAGCACACAAAGAAGCAGTTACTCAGATTTTGACTGGAAGATAAAATATGTTTTGAAGAAAAATCTATGTTCCTAGTTAATAGTCTGTGTTTTAGTACTGTGTGGGGATTTGTGCATGTTTTATGCTATGAAAACATAGCCTGTGTTACTGATTGCTAGCTCTCAAAAAGTAATTAAAATAGTATTTATCTAAAAGTACTTGAAAAAATCTGTTGGAGTGCAATTTATAAACCTGTTGTCTTTGAGTGTTTCACCAGTGGTTGTCTGTATCATGCTTAAGTTTGTAAAACAGGAAGCGTCTCGAAGTTTTCTGCGCAGGAAAGGTAGACAACTATATGAATATGTTGAATCATGTTCTGTGCTTATTTAAAGTAGAGCTCTTTCAGGAAAGTCTTGAATAAATTTGTTTTATGAACTGCAGAAATTTATTCTGGTTTTCTGCAGGTTCTCTCTTCTGTCCCTCATATATTTCTTCTATTATTTCATCTTCTTGTTATCTCCTGTAACTTCATCTACCTGTCACGTGCCTTACTTAGCAGAGGTGTACAAGGAGAAGTACACTCTCTAACTAGTCTAGAGATACCCACACAATGCATTCCAGCTTGCCAGTTACCAGAAAAAAGTGTTATGGTTGCAGGGAGGGGGAGAATTGCTGGATTTTCAATCACCTTGCCTAGGCACGGATTTCCATAAAAATGGAAGGATGGACAGTGAAAGCTTTTCAGAGAATTTCTCGTCATCCCCCAAATTTGGATGAGGCTTTTCTTCTGTAAAATATACCTGTCTCTGCTTTGCAAAAGCATAAGCTTTTAAGGAGGTACATCTCTGATGTTAGCAAGTTAAATGCTGTCTTAATTTGAAGTGGGTTTGAATACCTATCTTGCCTGTTTTTCAAAATAAATGTGTTTCTGAAACATCCAGATAATTCTTCTGGTTTCTGAAGCAAATCTGGTTTCTCTCTCCAGAACACTGCCTCTGTTCTTTAGATCTTTTCAGTCTAACTTCAAATAATGCACGTTGCCTGGTCCTCCCTTCAGTGTGTTAATGTACATGACAAATGCTTTTCAGAGCTAAAGCGCAGCTGTTAGAGGTGCTGGTTAATAGCCAGAAGAACTTCCAAGGTGAACCTTCTGTATTATGTAGAGTCAAGAGGGCTTCCTTTCAAGTTTTTCTGCCTAGTGCAGCTGGAGAAAATTGAGGCTGTAAGTCAACCACTATAACAAGGTTTAGTGCTGTCTACTCTGCAACTTCAGGAAAAGCAGGTTTTTCTGTGTCTTCCATGAAAGGTTCCAGATGTTATTCTTGTTTCCATTTAAGATATGTGCCTTCCAGTGGAGGAAAGTATGAAAGAGTAAAGAGAGTTTTTCTTCATTGGGTTTTCATGGAAGTAACTTTCTCCAAGTTGTGCCCCTCAGGAAGCCAGTAACATTTTTCCATTGAACTACAGAAATGAACAGGAATGTCAAGGCAGGTATTCTACTAGAATCATGGTCTGGTATTTCAGATTTTAATTTTTTTTTTTAATAAATCTTTGCATGTTAAGGCTTTTTTTTTTTTTTTTTTCCTTTAGTTTATCTTGGGAGGAAAAAATAGGTGTTATCACACTGTGATTTATGACTTCAAAACAAAAGGAATTAGCTAATAAGCTTCTTTTAAAAGTAATGTTACTGTTTGCTTTTTGGAGGTAGTCACCTTTTTAAACCCCACTCAAACAACTCACATGTATCAGCCAAGTTCCTTGCTGGGCCTTCTTGAAGGTTCAGGGTATGCAATTGCTATGGCAGCTTTTCTAGGAAGGTCAACAGTTACTCAGGCATGTGGCAAAACATGAGAATGGTGAACTTTCCTAAGTCACTTCCCCAGGTATTTAGTTGACTTTGCAGAAGAAGATGCTGGAGTCTCACTGGCTCAATACATGTCAACATTGCATCAGTCATGAGGACTACAGAGGACTTCTAAAATCAAGTGGAAGGGTCACAGTATTGCCAAGCTATTAAAAAGATTAGATCTCATCACAAAAGCATAATAACCCACTTTGTCAGATTTTGTTTACTGACTGCTGTATTGTTTCCTCCTTATGCCTGAAGAGGCATGTAAAAAATTCAGTAGTTGTTAAATATTTAGGTTACAAACTCTGACTGGCCTGGAAGGAAGTGGAAAAGCCATGATTCAAATGATTCCTCATTCTAGTAGCAAGTGAAAACTTTCATAAAGAAACCATATACTTCCTGGAACTGTAAAATACAACAGGCAGCAGAAAAGACATATATCAAGGTAGATTTTGTGTTCGCTTGGGTTCTTTTGGGGGGTTTTTTTTGACTATTAATTTCTTGGGGTAAGTGACTAAAGAACCACAGGCCCTGTAAACCTGCTCAAACTATCCAGTAACAAAGCACTTCTCTGGGCTGCCACAGCTCTATACATGACATCATTTGTTTACAGAAAGCAAATGCTTGCCAATTTTAAATAAACCAGGACTCAGTCTGTGGAGAACAGACAGATGTCTACAAGACTGGCTATTCCTGTGTCTCCCCACTAATTCATAGTGTTATAGTAGCAGTAGGGCAGCTTCACACAGCTTACAAGATCCTGCTAGAAATGGACTAAAAGGAAACTGCAGTATGTAATAATCTCATTAGCTTGGGAGTGCTTCCTAAAAAGGAATGCTTGCAAGCTTCAAAGCACATCACATTAAGAGATGTGTTTTATTTCAAGTGATTTAACAGGAAATCTCATCACTTCCAGTGCAGTCAAATACTAGCTCATCTACAGTATCCACTTTCAAGGTTAGTTTGTGTGCAGGTTTTTCACCATTCTCATGTTTTGCCACATGCCTGAGTAACTGTTGACCTTCCTAGAAAAGCTGCCATAGGAATTGCATACCCTGAACCTTCAAGAAAGCCCAGCAAGGAATTTGGCTGATACATGTAAGTTGTTTGAGTGGGCTTTAAAAAGGTGACTGCATACTCAGAGTTAAAGAGGACAAGGGCAATATTGTCTGATCAGTTTTCAGTGATACAGAAGATTGTCCAGTGAACACTTTGAAAATAAATGCCATTTGATTTGTCACAACAGTATAATCATTAGCCTTTCAGAGAATTTTGTTGTGCTACTTCTTGCAGATATAACTGCTCTTGTTGAAGTCACTGAGTTGGTCATATGACTAAACTAATGTAGACTGAGGATTTAACAAAATACCTTCTCAAATATTCACATTCTCTAGTATAGCCTATTGACCCGTCAGCCTATTGCACTGTTTTTAAAAGCAAGAGACTGAAGTTCCAGAGACGACTTAAATTTAGTTCAGAGTATAGCATCTTCCAAAGAAGGCTATATGACCACCAGTAATGAGTGGGGTTGTGACTTCAAAGGCAATTGCTTATGCTAGGATTTCAAGTCATGAAATGAGTAGTCCTGCAGCTGGAAAAGATGGGAGGACAGTAGCCCATCTCATCTGATGGGCTTTTTGTAACTGAGGGAGGAAAGTAAGTAGTTCAGGTTGAACTTATGAGTTGTGATGGTGTTGGAGTTTTCAGAATTGTTTTGTCATAGTTCAAAGTAATACCTCTAGAAGACATGACAGTGAGTCATAGCATAAGAACATAGCATAGTTAAATCAGCATTTTAAAGTGAGAACTGCTGCTAGAAGTAAGCCTGCTTCCTTGGTGGCTGCTCTTCCTCTGCCATGGTATACATTCCTCTGTGCTGGCCCAGGTATTTGAATGGCTGTGCAGTACATCAGACTGGAGAATAGGTGTGGCCGAAAGTCATTCTTCCTCTTTCTGTTCTTTTCCATCGTAGGTATAAGCCACATTTTTGTTACATACATATTTAATAGGCTGCAACTGCTATCCAGTAGTGGTCATTATGTTAATAGTAGTTAAGTACTAAAGTTATACTAGAGATAATTCACTTTGTGGTCAAGCAGCATTTTGAAGGATGCTTATTCTTCTCTTCGATTTTTCTCAGTCTGAGAATGTTATCAAAAAGATCTGCAGAGATCCTGAAAGCAGTCAGCTATTGCTCTGAGTGATAAGATATATTTTTAGTCTTGCCAGCTATGATTTTCATGCGAAATTAATGGCCCCTGGAAATGGAATACCAAGAGCTTGTTGGGAGAGAATGAAAGATTAAGAGGCAGACTAGTTTGACCTTGATGTGGCATTATACTTAAATCTGTGGTCCTAAGGACTAAGGAGGGGGTGTGCTGGCAGAAAGCAGTTGTGAGGCTTCTAAATAATTGGAGAATTTCTAATACGCCTTTTCTCTGACTGCCTAAAATTGGTCACATTAAGTCTTCATTTTATACATGATGATGTCTGTGATACTGTTAAGGACGTGTCACCATGAGAAAGTTACTGCAGCACAAGCTAGGATGAAGCTTGATAATGCACAGAACATTCTGTTAATGCATGTGGAGATACTTCAGTCTGAAACACATCTGTCTTTCTTTTCTTGACTTGCAATTTGAAAAGATATTTTTATTACCAGGGACTTAATTTTGTGTGCATTAATACTAAAATTACAGCTTTCACCAGTATTGAAACTGTCATGACAAGTAGCTTAAAGAGGACAGGTAAAACTTTGTGGTTGTGTGTTAGGATATATTGTGGATTGCCAATCCTGAGAACTGATGAGAACAAATAGCTTAAAACGTTGCAGACATCAACATTGTACACAGGGCTGGATTTAACATCTCTAAAAATACAAGAGTGTTCAAGGGCAAAGTTCTGGAATGCCATTAAGTCTCTAGTCCTGTGTGGTGACCCTTGAGGATATGGGACTGTATGTAGAAAGTCCTTATAATGGGTAGCATTGTAGCAGCTGAAATTCCTATTGGCTCCTCACAGTATAGTATACCATCTAAATGTCATGAGAAGGGGCTATTTCAACATTGCCGAGTTATTTAAGACTCACTGCTGCATTAGCCAAAAAAACCCTTGCTCTGGGACCACTTCCATCCCTGAAGAATGAGAGAGAAATTTTCAACCACCCTTTCCTGATCCAGCTGCCAAACCTCAACCTCTGTACCATTCGGACTGATCATATCCTCCTCCCTTTCACCCTTGGCATGAACTCACCTCTTCCAAAGTATCACCTCCTTGATCACCTTCTCCCACTGGCTGGTGCCAAATTCCGAGTGCTCTCCTTGTTTCCCTTTCTAAATGTGCAGTCAAAACTCTTCCAACAGCTTTCAGTGTTGGATCTAACTAAACATGATGTTTCATGAAGAAGCTGCCATCAGAATCAACACAAGTACATTTTGTTCTAAACACAAAGGCACAACCAGGCCATGCAGATCAGCTGTGCCTTTCAGGCTCCTGGTGGGATCCTCGAATTTATGAAGCTTGCTGCTTCTATAATATAAAACCTGTATTTGTTGAGGAAAGGCAGTGCTTTAGTGCTGCTGTTTTATTGCCTTTCTTTAGTTTCAAAACAAGTAACTGAGGTCTTGGTTTCTCCTTTCATCAGTGTTTAATTGTTCCCAGCATTGGTGATGTCTTAAAGTCTAAAATGTCTTGAAGCCTTAAACCACAGCCTCATACTGAAGAAATGTAGGGAATGATGCCATAGATGATGGGTTTGCTGAATGGGGTCTGCAGCTAGAACCACACACAACCTCAAAAGTGCTCTGATTGATTCTGTAGCATCAGTCTAGTGATGTTACAATCTCTGTGTTGGACCTTACAGTGATTGTGACATTTTATTTGGAACAGGAAAAATTGTCTCTGTGAGTGAAGCTAGAGGGCACTTCAGCGAGTGTTTCCCCTTCTGCTGTGGAATGCAGTCAGCACTGCAGTGACATGGTCTTCAAGTAGAAAACTTGAGTGACTTGTTTGAACTGCCTTGAATGTCTAGAGCGGTTTTGTCTCTAATTCCCACTTAAATAAATCAACCCAACCAAACCACACAAAAACAAACCACCAAGCTGTTCTCTTCAAGAAACTGCTAAAAGCCTTTTGCAAAGGCACTTTCCTGGGGATGGGAGGAGTTAAGTAAAATATTAAATTATTAGAAAATAATCAGCTCTATTTCTACCTCATGTGTTTTTTCCCCTCCTTTTTGTTCCACCCACATGCTGCTAATTTTCATCTTTTCTTCCTGCACATCAAGACGTCAGAGGCTGCTTACAGAAAAAGTTGTTTTTCCCGAGTTGTCTGTATGCTTTATTAATGCAGCAAAGATGACAAGAAAGGAGGGGAAGGAGGAGGTGGGGGTAGGGGGGGACAAAAGGATGAGCTCTTTCATGGTCTCCTACCATAGGGTGACCATTTTGTTCACTGTTGCATTTACCAGTTGCCATGGCATCCCCCTCTCACTCTATCCTGGAGGTGTATTCTTGATATAATTAACAGCTCTCCTCCTTCTGTCTCCTGCAGAAAGCAATCATTAAGTGAACATGAAGGGAAGAAAAGTCACTTTTTATCTTTTACTTTGTCTGACAGTGGTTTTCATCCTACTGCCTTACCTCTTTTGGTCCGATAATGATGTTTTTGTGTATGGAGCATTGCTGGAATACAGCTGCTTGCATAGAGCAGGACGTTATGCCCCCGCATGCATTTGTGTAAATGAAGGGTTTTGTTAGGTTAAAGTGCAGTTCAATCAGATGTATCTAAACCTTAATTATTTTCTATATATAAAACTGTAATCTTAGGAAATAAAATTGTAATCTCGGGAAATACAAGGGTTTTTAGAATTAGGATCATGGATATTGCTGCTAGTTCTAATGGACCTTGAAGAAAACTTCCAAGTGAGATTTCTTTCAAATATTGCTGCAGAGAAATTGAGGAAAAAATAAGAATAGGCGTAGTTTAATTAAAACACTGTATTGAACAGAAGTTGAGGGGCCAATATTGTGGCAAGAGGCCAGTGTGTTGTTCAGCCACTTTGTGTGACAGCTTCAGGGCTTTGTGGTGATGCGCTGGTATTCTTTTCAAAGGCACATCTTTTTGTTAGGTGGATTCTGACATCAGTCCCACAGAAAGCCAAACTGAGACACAGGAATAAATTAAAAAACCAAGAATAAGTTACGTAACAGGTGTACTGCTAGTATCTGTCATCCGGAAACTTGTGTTGGAAGACCATCACTATCCCTTTCTGTGGAACATCTGATTGTTACTTTTTCCCACAGCCCCAGAGCAGTGAGCTGTTCTAGGAGCAGTATCAGAAGGTCCCTGTAGGATTTGTTTGTTGTGTTTTGAAAGCAACAATAAGTATGGTAATGTCATGGTTTAACCTCAGCCAGCAGCTGAGCCCCACACAGCCGCTCACTCACTTCCCCTGGTGGGATGGGGGAGAGAATCAGAAAGCTAAAAGTGAGAAAATTCGTGGGTTGAGATAAAGACAGTTTAATAGGTAGAGTGAAAGCCTCATGTGCAAGCAAAGCAAACGAAGGAATTGGTTCACCACTTCCCATGGACAGGCAGGTGTTCAGACATCTCCAGGAAAGCAGGCCTCTGTCACACATAACAGTGACTTGGGAAGAAAAATGGCATCAATCCCAGTGTTGCCCCCCTCCTTAATACTTCGTCCCCTAGCTTCCATTTGAAGGGCTTGTCCATAACCTCCGAGAAGCTGAATGAACTCTTTGAGGAGTATACAGAAATAGTCAATGTTTTAACAAATACGGAGTCTGATCTTGTCACCTGCATAAGTCAAATATAGTCACAGTTCAAACAAAGATGCATGTTAGTTATTAATTTAGATTTTAGATTTATACAGACTTCATAATGAAGAACATTTTTGCTAAGTTTTTTAAAGAAGAGCAAGTAGGATAGCAGGTATTTATGGAAGTAATGGACTTGTCTACTCGTCTTCTGTGACATGTCATTTGGTTATGAATAAGCCTTGTATGTTAGTTCCATCCACTTTGGTAGTATGGTAGTCAAGACAGAAATAGCACTGCATAATCTTCAGTACCTCATCTTGTTTTAAAACATGCAGAAGGAAGTGCAATCCTGACTAGATGAACCTGTAATTACAATGAAAGGTAAGAAGGCAGATAAGAGTTTTCATCTTATTTCAGTTATATACACTTGTTCTGTAAGTAGCATCCTCATCAGTGTAAGGAAAGATTCCTTTCCTCTTGGTGACTAAAGCCACTTTGTAGTAAAGCCACCATCTTTTAAACGTAGCGGTGGTAACAGACACTTAACACAGTGCAGTGAATTAAAGAGGGGGAAGGAGAACTGCTGTACTTTTGACTTAGTGCCACAACAAAATAGAAACTTAAAAAAAACCCCTCTCCTAATGAGAAACCACATAAAACGCTGGTAAAGGATTGTCACTGCTGCTCAGTTCCCTGCTGTATCTTTGTGGAAAATAATCTTTATTATGCCTTGCTGCTGGTACAGCAGTAGAAATAGATGAACATAAAGTGCTTCTGGCAAAGCCAGGACTTCCTGTAATGAGTTTTTCTGGGATTATTTCTCACATGCAGTGTTACAAAGCCTTGTGTTTTCCTGGAGGCAGGATGATGAAATGTGGCCCCGTAAGTCTTGAGTAGTATATTTAGTGACTTTGCCCTGAACGGGAATTCTTGCCCCTATACTAAAACCAAAATCTCTAAAAGAAAACAACATATGCCTTACTGTGGTGCTCATCTTAATTTTCTGCTTACAGCTTTTGGGTGCTCTTCAGTTTCTGGGTCCAGTAAAACGTACAAAGCAGGTTTAAATCCCCTTTTTAATGCCTGTATGAGCTACAGAATACATAGTAGCAAAGGGTGGGGGGATTTTTATGCTTTGACTCTTATTTTAAAGACAGACATTTCTCCTCTTTTTTATTTCCACCCCCTTGTTTGAGAAAAGAAAGTCATTGAGAAGGGTTTGGGTTGGTTTTTTTCTTTTCGTTTCAAGGTGTGTGTTTCATTGGGCTAAAAGAACCTGTCTCTTTACAGAAGCGTTAGACAGCCCTTCACCCTATCACATGTGGAAGGTTCCCTTTAAAACCATGAATGAGGAAATTTTTGGTTGCCATTCTTTGGTGTAAAGCTGCACTTTTTGAGTATGCATTAGAATTTTTAGTCATGATTTTACTGAGACAGAGCCATAATGTTAGTTTCAGCTTTACTCTTTTTTGCAAATAAAATGGTACTCGCTTTATGAAGCAGGTTGGTTCTCTGCAAAAAAAAAACTCAGAAATATTTTGCCCAAACCACAACTTCACCTGGAGGAACCAGTTCAAAATAAAACCTAATTTTTCTTGTCCCTGGCACAGCATCTTCATTTTGAGAAACATTAAATAGAAGTTTGGTTTCATCTATGTATACCAATAAGGGGTAACTTTAGTCTCAACCTTTTCTCTCTATGTGCTTGATCACATACAACTTGCAAGATGGCCTATTTTATTTCAGTGTTTGTCCATTGCCTCCATTGCCTGGCTAAACACGTGTTGGTCAGCCACTGGGGTTCTACCTGGCAGCCAGTGGCATTCCTCAAACTTACACTGGGGCGTCATTCTCTCTGATGCTTTGGAAGATGGGATGGGGTGAACTGTTAGTGAGTTTATGTGACACCAGCTTGGAGGGCATGGTCGGTACGCTAGAGAGCACCTACCATTCAAAGGAACTTGAGTAGACTGGAAGAACTAGCTGAAGGTTCAACACTGAGAAATTCAAAATCCTGCACCTGGGGCAGAGGGATCCCTGTGCAGTGTAGCTGGCTGGGGAGCAGCTCTGCCAAAGAAGGTTTGGAGATGTGCGCAAAGAAGTTGAACACAGGTCAGCGGTGTGCCTTTATGGCAGTGAAGTCATAGAGAGCTGGGTTTCTTCATCCTGGAGAACAGAAGACTAATGGAGGGTATGGGTATGAAATTGTCATCTTCAGCAGGGAGGAAGGAACCAGATGAGAAGCGCCATTTAAAGTTGCAGCAAAAGAAATTTGGATGAAATGATAGGAAAAAAATGTTCACTGTGAGGGTGGTAAAGCACTACAACGGGGGCCCAGGGAGGGTGTGGAATCTCCATCTGTTGTGGTTTGCTACAGCTGAACCCAGGACACCATCCTTGCTGACTTTTGGAACTGGGCTGGACGCGGGCCCTCAGTAAGCTGATCTGACTGAAGTCAGCTCTGCTTTGAGCAGAAATTGGACTACAAACATGCAGAGGTCCCTTCCAGCAGAAGGAGTGTTGCTGTACTCCTCTCACTAATCATTTTTCTTCTGAGTACCATTCAAATATTTGCCGAGTTGCTTCTGAGAGTCCTTTTTCTGTCTCTAGAAATAGCTGTGCATTTTTATAGAAATACAGTTTGAGATGCAGTTATATTTTTAACAAGTATGTACCTAACTAGTAATACCTTCATGTGTTTCTGATGAAAAAACCCCAAACCTGGATATAATACAAGCACGGAAATGTCAGGTTCTACATAATGTATTATGTAAGTTAATGAAGTGCTTGGGTGTGAAGGGTTTTCCCTGTAAATCACAGCTGAAGACATTTCCTCTAGTGATCTCACTTCTGGCTTAAGGCTTTCTTCTGCATTTTTCCTCAAGTTTATATGATCCCATTTGTGAGTCTTGAGACCTTTAGTTTTGGAACTGGTGGTTTAAACATCAGAAACCTGCTGCTTTCAGAGGCAGAATAGACATTTTTTTGCTCTAACGTGGTAATAGTTGTGAATATAGCTGCTATGTTTTATTTTCTGTGTGCACATAGCATCTGGCAGGTTTTAATCAGATGCCTTTTGCAGATTGATTAATCAAGTTCAGGAACTTCAAAAATACATTCCACCAATTATTTAAAAAAAGCTGTACTTGTGTGTTTTCCACCTTTGAATTTTAAACGTGTTTTCTGCAGCTGAGATTTACTCTGCTCTCTCAGTGAAATTCTCCTGACTCTTCTGGCATTGTAAAAAATCTTTGGTCATCTAGGCCATTAGGGCCCAGTTTAATTTTGCATTTGACAGCAGAACTCGTATTTCCTATTTCAAACATTCATACTCTAGTCCCATGGTTAAAACAAGGGTTTTTTCACAGTAGAGGTATGAGACAGGAGTTGAATAGCTGAAGATTCCATTCAACTGTATCTTTTACAGTCCAGTAACTCTTCATTGAATGAAGACCATAAAGAGCATTAAATAAATGTGTTCTCTGGCCTCACAGGCAAGAAGATTTGATTGCTAATAAAAAGTACAGGGAAGATACTCGATTTATGGGTACTTTTGTTCCCTTCTTCGGTGAATTTATGTCACCCTTCTACCTTCCGTCTGTATAATCAATGATACTGCATTAAATTCTTAGCTCTGGCTTCAGAGTGTCACTTTTGGTGCCACTGTTACTTCTGCAGAGGCATCAGATCTTCCAGAGCATTATTCCAAGTTGGACACCAATGTTATTCACTTCTGCAGTTATTGGGAATTTATGATTTGAGGTTAAGATGATCACTTATTTTGCAAGCAAATAGATTTTTCTGCTCTCTCTATTTCTTCTGACATCATTCACTAAGAATGATGTCTTCTAATAATTTGCAAATACTCTTAAAGCACTGCAGATCTGTTTGTTCAGGTCAGGAGTTTGTCAATATGAATATGAATAAATATTCAAGTGCTGCTTTGCTAAATAGACCATAAAGAACAGAAAAATAATCCATGAAGACAAAATATTTCTTTATAATAGTTATTGATTTTATATTCACTTTAGAGACAGTGTTTTCTATCTACAAAAAGTTGTACTGCTCGCAGTTGTCACTGGAGCAGGTAGCATGTGCAAAATTGCTGACATGTATTTTCTCACTGTCTCTGCCTGTGTTTTTTTTGTTTTATGTAGTCCACCGGAGAAGCACCCACGACTCCAAAGCATACAAAGGACAACAGAGAGAGCTTCTTCCCAGTAGCAGCAACCACACTGCATCCTACCCCAGTGAATCCAGACACTGCGACTCCTGAAAATCTCCTGAGACTGAATGATCTGCATTCCAAATCCAAACCAGCCTCTTCCTCTTCTTCCTCCTCCTCCTCAGCATCTTCAGTACCTCCATCCCAGGAGTCACACAGGGACACTGAGCATGTGCGGAGTCAAAATGCAGAGACTGCTCCCAGCACAAGTGATCTTGCACATGGTAAGTCTCAGAGAGACAGAATGCTTTGATGCTCTCTAATCGGTTTGTCAAGGCCTTATGATGCGTCCGTGCCTCAGTTCTGATTCTTTCCTTTTTTCTGATCACTAGACCACATTCAAAAGGCTACAGAGATTTTTGTCTTGGTCCTGAATTGGGCACATTTACATAATACATATTTTAATTGCTAGGATTGATTAAAAGAGTGACCACTGTCACATACTTGCATATGTAACGGGAGTTACATACTTGCCTGTGAAATCACAGAATAGCAACCTGAAAATAATATGTTTTAAATAGAGAATTTAAGTCTCTAGTAGCATAAAAATTCCCCATTTCTGTTTTATTCGAAGAGGTGAGGATCTGGTTCTTTAAAATACCTTAAATCTTTAAAAATGTTAGAAGTGATTGCAGTTGAAATAAACTGGTGGACAGCCTGCTTCTGACTCGCAAGTGCCCTATTAACATAATTAGATGCACAGCTATCACTGCCCTATATGTGTGTGTGGAGATACAGAACATTGTGAAAATTCCAAGATTCTGCATGGTTCATAAAGTTAGTGTTTCATCACTGTTAATTTTCACATTTGAGAAGAGAAGCATCTGTTGGAATGGAATGTTGGGAATATATTATTTATAGCCCTTGTATGGTGATATGCAAGGTTAGACTACAGAGAAGGATTGAAGAAACTGAGCAAGTGTTAGTTGTTCTGTAGCACAATCGTGTGGCTTGTTTAGGCCTGTGTTGTGTACTTGGTCCTATACAGTTTGTATAGATTAGGAAAGAAGTAAATGAAAATGCTTTTTCTTTCCTGCTGTCATGGCAGGCTGGCTTGTTTGCAGTAGCCAAAGTCACTGTGCAGGGCAGTACTGATCCACTTTGGGGAATGAAGTAAGATTAGACCCAATTTCAGACTTGCCTTAGGTACCTAGAAGAGGTGGTTGTGCTTATTTGTAGGACACTGTGCATGGTAAGGTGGCAGAGCACCTGCTACAGCTTGTACTTTCTTGCAACCTTAGCAGGAACACTGTCTGAAATGGTGTCTGCTGCTGCCTGTGCTCACTCCCATCTGTTCACAAGCTTGGGGCCTAACAGTACTCACAAAATGTCATAGACAAATCCATAGAAGCCCAGATAAAGTTATGAATGAACCATATATATAATAGGTATGGTGGAAAGTGACAGATCGGAGATAGTGCCCAGGTTTGTGAGACTTAATGGTGCATGAAGTTCGTTAATAATGAATAGACTCTGATCTAGTCTGGATGTTCTGTGACTTTTTGAAATTTTTATCTGTTATACTTGTGGTATTTCATTTCTTTCCGTATGAAATCAGCCTCAGCATCTGAATGCACATCATCTGCTGAATTTGTCGGCAGTGAAGAGCAAATTAGGGAGAAATCAGTTTTCCCAATTTGCTAATTCCTGAGAACAGATTGGAATTTAACATCCAATATTAGCAGTTGCTTTATAATGATAGAATTTTTCTTTTTCACAAATCTGGGAGAGATTGTCTTGGGATAGGAAGAAAGGAAAAGGGAGTGATAAGGAAAAGAATGGCTTAGTCAATGTGTAAACCATGTTTGTTACTGTCCTTGTGAAGCTAAAGAATGGAATTGCACAGTGTCATAAGATGTCTTGGTAAGCTTGTTCAACAGGGAGTAATTTGGGTTTGTGCCTAGACAACGGGAGAAAAGAAATGAATCCTCTGTGAAGCTGCTGTACGCTTACCAAAGAGACCAATGGTAGGAATGACAATGCAGATAAGAACTCACACGTTCTTTTGGTTTTCAAACAGAACCCAGGAGCATTTCCGCTGTGCTGTCCTCTCTGCAAATTCCCACACTGTAGTGATTGAAGGTTTATTTTAATCTTTTGATTGCCTAGTTTTAGTTAGGATTGTAAAGTTACATATCGTTCATCGTTCTGTCGTGCTATCTATACGTTGCCTTGGTGGAGAGAGATGGAAGAATTAGCTGCCAGAATTATACCCATGAAACTGAGTCTAAAGATCAAGAGGCTCTCTCTGCAGAGCTCTCATTCCAGTGCTGAACACATGTGTTGGATCTGGCTTTCTGGCTCTCAGACCTACCTGACAGGTCATTTCTCTAGCTGAGAGAGACCAATTACTGCTGTGTCCTTTCTTTTTCTTTTCAGTTCTCCTACCTCTGCATCACCTCCTCTAAAAAGAATTACTTCTAGTTCTGCTGCATCCCTTTTTCTTCTGCCTTCCATTAGCTCTGTTTCTATAAAAACTCCTCCCATTTTTAGAGTAATCCATTTTCATCTTTTTTTGTCTCGTCACTTCCTCCTGTATCTTTTTGTTCATGTGCAAGTATTTCACATCAGAGAGAATTAACTGTTACCATTTTCTGTGACATCACCCAGAAAAAGGAATAGCTTTCCAGGCAGTGTTGATTCTATGCCACTCATCTCTTACGTAAATATTTTAGCGATATTTTGTGTAGCACATGACTGACTGGTACAGAATACAGTGTGATGAAGTCCAGCAGCAAAGTGATGATGGTAGTTCTGGCGTGAGAGCTTCCTACATTGAGGCATGAATGTACATGGGACTGTTACCTTTGTGGCTCAGCCTAAAATTTTCTCTGGGGAAGCTAAAATAGGACAATTAAGATAAACCCTCTCCAGGCTCTCACATTCCTCCAGCATTGTACTGTTGTAAATTGCTGAAAAATCTTGACATCATCTTCTTCTTTGCTCTCCTTACTCTAATAATGATTCTTACAAGGAATGAACAGGAAAAGTTATGTGTTTTGCTTAAAGCCAGCTATTTACCAAATTGGAATATAAAATCAGAGTAGAAAAGTAACACTTCCGCTTCCTCTCCATTCAATTTTTGCCCATTAAGGCTAGGCATTTCAATATAAAGCCAAGGTCATGATATAGCTGTCCAAATTCAGAGCAAAGGAAGACAATTCTCCTGTATTGTGCAGGGTAGTTGCACTCCAGTAAGTCATGTGAATACCCTGCTTTGATTTCAGACGTTTGTTAGCTAGGTGCAACAGGGCAAGTAGTGGTATAAATGTATTGCAACTTGTAGAATTTCTAGACTTCCAGAAGCACAAGAAATGAATGCAAGTGAGGACAGTTGCGTGGAAAAGTAAGTACAACTGTTGTGGTGAGCAATGAAGTTAAATTGTTTGTGTAGGCAGCAGCAGACTCCCTAAAAGGGAGATGTTCAAAATAAAGAGGGTTTTGAAGCAATAAGTCCTAAGAATTCAGTTACAGCATTGTAATCGGGTAGGCTTTTAACTGGCATCAGAGTTGTAAGAGTACTTTTAGGTGTACAGAGCATCTTTTCACAGAAGTCTGGAGCTTAGTTTATTTTAACAACTGCTTCATCACCTTAAATTGATACTGAGTTCTCAGAAGACTGAGGCAATTCACACAAGGGAGAGGGAAGTACTACAAAGAATGTCTGCTCTATAATTTTGCACTGACAGTGTTTATCTTCATATTATAAGTGCATGGCACAAGGGTTCAATGTGATTCCTCACAGTTCTAGATATCCAGACATGAGTGGACATCCACAATCCCTGTTTCTGAGTGAAATAATGGAGATTGTAGGTTGTCATCATTAGTCGAGGTTAGCCAAATACTGATCTCAGTGTCTTCTGTGTTTGCCTGTCATAAATTTCTAAAGACAAACATGGATTTTAAAAGCCTGTAATTCAGAGGGACTGAAAACTTCCTGCTTACACAAAACATCCAAAATATTTGGCCATGTTGGTAATGCATTACTTTAACTATGGATTTCAGTTCAAGCTTTTGGATACTTTTTAAATGACTGGAAGGAGTAACATTCAGCCCTCTTAATTGCAATCAGTGTCTTACCATATTTTTTCTGCTGAATACAAAGCCGTGCTTTAGAGAGTTGTTCTCAACAGATGGCTCAAAAACCTCTGAAATACAGAAAAGGTTAGGCTGGCCAAGCACCTGTGGCCTCATATGAGTCCTCTTCATGTAGCAGTCACCTGGCATGAGGGTTGTCTCTTCAATGCACATGTTCTACTCTTTTTTTCTTGTGTTACTTGTATGCAACTTTCATCACTTTCTCCTTCATTTCCCCTGTTGACTTATGCTGCGTTTTGGCAGCTGTCTTCCTCAGTTCCCAAGGTTGAATTCCTCCAAGGCTTTAAAAACTCTTCTTGAAATACTTGTAACCCCATGCCTAGGGTAGAAGCTCCTATCCACCTGTTAGTAACTGCAAAGTCGCTAATAGAAATCAACTGGGCTGCCTTTAGCTAGCTCTGCATTTGCTGTCTCTGATCTCATGCTGCTTCAGCCTCCTTGGCATTGGTATTCTCACTTCCCTTTGTCTGATGCTTGCTTTTCATGAAGCTTTTTATTTTTCACAATGGGTACCCTCTGAAAACAACTTCACTGCTGAAAGTCAGCAGAGGTTTCCTGTTTGTGAATGACTTCTTAATTCTTTTTTGCATAGTGCTCAGACAGTACCAGTCAGTCCTGTCTTTTCCTCTTCCCTTTGGGGGAAGTATGCTCATTCGCTTTGCTATCACAACAAACTCATGCCAGAAGAGGGTTTTGGTAAACTTAATGTCCATTTCTGATCTTTACCTTTCAGATTCCTAAAGTATTTGTTCAATCCAGTGCTGTGCAGAAGATCATTTTAAATTAAAACCGAGATTGTTTTTATGTACCCATGTTAGATCAGTAAGAACAAACAGGACAGGAGCGGCAGCTTCCCAGCTGTGGCCTGTGAGGTGTTGGTACACAGCCAGGGGTTTAGTGCAGCCTGGGCAGGTTTGTGGTCCAAGAGGCTCTCTAGCCCCATGCACCCTTAGGTCCCCCAGAAGATACCAGAGAGTCACTGGCCTATGCATACCTTATACTTAAGGAATATGGGGTTTGGAGACCTTTTGTAAAAGAACATGGTAATGATGCTATACTGTTACAATATGTTTCCATTTCACTAGTTTTAGATCACTGCCAGCAGCATAAAATTTACATATACTCCTGCACGAATGAAGACTGAAGAGAGATGTAGTTGTAAGCCTACTGTACGGGTATTATGTTACTTACAAAGTTCTTAGCAAATTGTGAGGTGTCATTATATTCTTTTAAGAGATGTTTCTGACAGCTGCTTTTGCTAATTGCATTGTGCTTAGCTGGCTATCAGGTCAAAGGAGGATAAAATACTGACAGAGAAGGAAAAGTCTTACAGCTTCTATTAGGTACATAGCATTCAGAAATAGTAGACTGCAAATGAGTGACTGGTACTATCCACAGGTGCTACTAGGTAATGCTCTTCAAATAATGTGTGCTTGCTCAGTCAGATATTAAAACACAGATATCAGTTACCTGTATTTTTACAGTGCCATTTGAATATTCATGTAGTTGAATATCAAACTGTTGTCTTTTTGACCTAGGCCCGTAGTTTTTTATTTTTATTGAAGTTCTGTTTTGTTTTAAAAAGAGAGTTAGTATTGATTTCAGAGTGCTTTTTTGTTTGTTTACCAACGTGCACACCCGCTTTCTGCACCTCTGGGAAGCTTGGTAGTGCAGGAAATGGTTTTGAACATAGGTACTCCGCTCTCTGCTGTTAGACTGGCCCCAGTGTGGCTGTTACAGGGATCTGGTATGGCCCATACTAATTAGGAATTAGTATGGGCCAGGGACTATTTCCAGGAAACACTTTCAGAGCAGCCACCTGTTTTAGTTGCATTCATGTTGTTCTGTGACAGCTGCATTAGGGAGCATTTTGGGGTATGTCTCACATAGTTGTACAGTAGGCTCTCTGTTCAGGACCCCAGTGATAAATATAGCAATGTGCCATGCTATTACAGTGCGAACTTCTGTTCACCAGGCTGCTTGAATTTCTTTCATTTCAGGGGCAATAGAACTTGTGTTCTGCAGCTTTTCGCCTCCAAAATTACTCTGGCACTTAATTTTTAACACATGGCTCTGTGTGTCAGCTTTGAATGTAATTTCCTGAGTTTGGCATTTCAAGTCAAATACTTATTTCTACAGCTATGACTTGGTAGTGGCTTTTTAGAGAAAAAAAAAGTCATGACAGGATATTTGGAATGAATTTAGAGAAAGAAAACATGTAAGGAAAGGCTAGCACCTATACCTACCACATCTGTGATGAGCTAAGCAGTCTCACTGCCTGCATGGCAGATACAGCTTGAGGGCCAATGCACCCTTATTTCTTGGGTCAGCATCCTTAAACAAACTGTGTCCAGCTGAACCAACCTGTGTTCCAGTGCAGTCTTTCCGTTGACTTAGTAGCACAGTGTATGAGGAAACTCTGAGTTCCTTCAAATTCAAGCTTTCCATGGCCTTTGCAACTGCTGTGTGGGGAAAAAAGCTGTATTAATTCCCAGCACTCTGGAGGGTGAGGCAGATGGAGTACAGAAGGTTAATTGTTTTCACATTAGCACTATTCTTTGGAAATGTGGTAAGATTACTGTGTCAGGGAGCAAAGATCAGATCCCTTTCCATCACTATGAAAAAAGTAAGATCTACCTTGAATGTAAATGAATAGCAGTTCTGTGAACAATTACATGTGCTTTGGATGGCCATAAACCCACAAAATAAACTAGTTGTTACTGGGACCAGTTAGGTAAGTATTTCCTAATGTCTGTAGGCACACAGAATTCAATCGTTACTCTTTTGAAGTTGTTGGAAAACAAGGTAGTACAGATTTGCTAAATCATAGTAATGTATTTTCAGGCTTTTTGTCTTGACACGCAGAACTGCTGGGGAAGGTATTTTGTAGAGGAATGGAGGCAAGTGGTGCAAGTGCTTTATTTAAGCACTTAAAACTGTTGCTTGTTCATTTCTCTAAGCATTTGCTTTTGAAATTATGTTGGTATTCAGTTCTGGAGTTCAAAGCTCAGCTCCTTCCTTTTTCCTATAATGAAATGGTGTTTTGTGCACGCAGTGTAAGGGGTTTTTTTGTATCCTTTAACATATCAGTGCTATAATATTTCTAACTGCTTTTGTCAGAAACTGGAAAACGTTGTTCTCCAGGTGCTAGTCACATTTTCTGGGCTTGTCTTTCAGTTGTCATCTAATTGGTTTAGTGCATGACTAAAGGATTTCTGTGAAATTCCACCTAACATTACAGCATTACAAAACATTTTAATGTCTCTTATACCTGGCAACATGAAGAAATCAAATGCTTAAGCATGCAGTGCAGTGCAGAGAGAGCAGAACAAATGTTTACTGGTTACAGAACTACTGCTTTTAAACTTTCTCCACATCTGCAAATTGCCACATGAATATTTTTGACGGTGTTATTTTTCACTTTATACGCATCAGAATAGCAAAGTAAATTGTCTCGGTATGGAAATGGTTGCAGGGGTTGCATAATCTGTATGTTCAGAATGTGTGGATTTATGTATATAGTGTATTCTCTGTGTAAAGAGAGATTGAGAGAGAGAATATTAACTGTGATGAAGTCATGAACCCAGGCGCCCGCTATAGGCATCTGCAAACACTGGTTACCCTGGCAACAAGTGGAAAGAGGTTGGAGAGGAAAGCTGGAGTAGGTTGTTGCATTGAATTGTTTTCAGCTTGTTTCTTCCTCACTAAAGCAGGGAGATGTTGAAAGGTATGATGTCCCTCTTTCTATGTGTGTACGATTTTATATGTATTTAGACAGTTGTTGGGAATGGGAAGGCTAAAAATACCCCATACTTGTCATTCAGCTCAATTGGAGACAGACTTTTCAATATAAATAATAATATGCATTGCAAATCTGTGGGGTTTTTTTCTCTGTGCTTGATTTTTGTGTGGTGCGTTGTAAGGTGAGAGTGCTAAATGGGTCTCCAGAGTACAGTACCTGTTCCATCTTCAGCCTGGAAACAAGTGACCGTTGCGTATTATGTCTTCAGAAACTGATTTTATTTTAAACTGGGTTTGTAAAGCTTATGTTTGAAAACCTGCCAGGACAGTACAAATACTGAATATTATCAAAAGATTTGTTAACTGATACTGAATCTGAGCTTCTGAACTCCTTCAGAATGTGCTGTGCGTATATTCTTGTGCTCTTGCACTTGTGCAGAATATTGTGGCTCATGAGTTAGTGGAGTCTTTACCTCCCTGGGGAAAGTTTTTATTAGAAAAACTAGGACATTATGTTCAGGGCTGTAACAACATCTTCCACAAGACAAATATCAAGATAGTCTCTTCAGAAATCTGTTTTAGACAAATAATGGGAGATCCTACTCTGTATTTCTTCTGGATTACCTTTCTCTCTTTGACCCTTTCCTTCTGAAAAAAGATTTAGTAAAATATCTGTGCACTGTATTAAAGTATAAATAGTATAAATGATGAGATACACACCAGAAACAACCAATTCTTGTAATTTTCAAGAATAAAGAAGAATATTTTGTTCATTAACTTGGGAATAATGCCACTCATAAAAATTGCACAGAATGAGGTGTATGACCCAGTCAGGGACTAGAAGCCAGTCACTGTGTATTTAACACCTCTGAGAGCAAGGAATTGATTAACAGACAGTGATTCTTGATTTCTCATATACTGAAAGACACCACCTAATAGAATATTAACAAGTATTGTTTCCAGAAGTGCAGTGATAGAAATACACACTTGGTGTGCCAGACTCCTGCCCTTTCATTTTGAGCCACTTCTACATGAAAAAGGGCTGACACATAATTTTATTCAAATTAAATCTAATTTTACTGTACTATAAAACTGAATCTTCAAAACTTAACAAAAACAAGTATGTGATGGAAGATCGATATGAGTGTGCTGATTGCTCCTGAAAGAACATAGACTGATATTAGTCTTGTAGCATCTTCCTAGAAATAGGCTGCCCCAAGCAGCTTTTGTCAGTGGGGCGTAATTTAGTTAAAGCACAGCAAATCACCTTAAGCAATGATGTATCTTATAATTAAACAGATTGTCAGAGCTCTTACTCTGAATGGTGAACTAGTAAGTAATTCAGTAGTTGAGTGCATACAAAACTGTTCTCAGCAGTATAGCTGAGGCTGTAGGGTTTGCAGATTATTTGTATAGTATTGTATCTGCTAAATTAATTACTGTTTTGTATTCTTGGTTAATAAGTGGATAAGAAAGATTCTGTAGTACTTACCCTAGATACTTAAAACTGTGATTCTGCAGCATTGGAGTAAGTTAAAAAGGAGTTGACTTCTTAGCTGTCCTGCAGGGTGATCTTCTGAAGTCATCATTTTTAGCTTGCTTTTCTTCAAATGTTGATGTAGGGTCTCTTCCTATCTTTCGATCAAGTGTCTTCTAGCATTTCAGTGTGTGCGTCTTCTGGGTTTAGACTACAGCTTATCTTCAGATGCTAGCAGTGTAATGGATATGTGTATATTGGCTTTGGGTCACGTTAGGGCTGATCGTTCTTTGTATGATCTCTTGTACGTTGTCAGCATGTGGTTAAATCATACATGGATCTGGTATAAAGGGCAGGCAGATACACAAAATGAGCCTTCAGCCATCCTCTGCTTCGTAAACAAGGAAATAGTGAATTATGATTTACCTCGTTGAGATTCCTGTAGTTAAGTACTTCCTCCTGTGTTATTTTTAAGCTCATTTGGTCTATTAATACAATATGTGTATAGATGCAACTATTACTTTTCTACTTCCAATGCTGTATTTTGAAGCATCCACAGAGAAATGTGCAAAAGAGTGCTGAGAATAAGAACTATGTTCTTCTGCATTAGATGTTTCCATTTTGTGCTTGATAGTGAGTGAACATCACAGAACAGAAGCTGCCTGTGATTTGTGCTGTAGTGTGTGACCTTTCCTTTTTGGGAACTGTTGAAGAATTCTCTACAAGCAAACTCATTTATCCTAAGGCTTATATTGGCTATCAGCTACAAGTTTAGATGATGGGTTCTTTTCCTTACCAATGAAAATTAGTGGATAAAAGAACTTACAGCCTGCTTTGGTAAGCCTTTTTTTGTACAAATTATCCAGGAACCCTAGAAAATCTAATCCTTTTAAAAATGTTGCATCTTTCAAACTGCATTGATCTGACTTTTACCAAGCTGTTAAGCTGCAATGTTATCTTAAGCATTTTCTGCAAGTGAAACTCTTGTTCAGGAGAATATTACTGTGGTAAATAACACATTCTTATCTACACTGGTGAAGATGGTGAAGCGTTTTCAACACCTGAGGGGGTTGGAGTGCTTTAGAAATTAGGAAAAGTTGAAATGCATATTCCTTTTTAAGACCTCACACTGTCAAAATCCGAAATTAATGTAGAATTATGATGTAATGAACACGTAAAGAATTTTAGACCAAGTTAGACTGTGAATATACATTGTATCTGCTGGTCTGTGATAGCTGCCTGTGCACACCTTAGGCTGTGAGAATACAAGGTGATTCAAATTAGACTGGACAGGCCTTTGTTTTTGAAGGATACCTTCATTTTTATCAGAGAGTGAGAGCTTGTTTGTGTGCCCATAGCCTTGAGTGGTTTGCTGCTGATTCAGTCTGCCCTTCCCAGAAAGGGCACCAGTAGCTCTCAGCAGTTCAGTGAATTTACTCCTGTTCTGTACAGTATGCATCTCAGTGTGTAAGAAAACTGTTTTAACACTGCATTAATTGAAAAGCAGATACAGCTGGTGTGTAATAAAGAGATTCTATGCACACATACATGGATTCTGAGTTACAAGCATCCCAAGTTCTGGAATAGCAGAAGGTGGGAATTTTAGACTAATGTATTTATAGAGATACAGTGGACTTACAGCGAGAAGTGGGAATTTAGTGTAGCTTGAAACTGATTTCATAAAAAACAGATTTGGCTCTGTTACCGGATATTTGCAGTGATCAATCTTCCTTTCCAGTAAGGTGCACTTCAGTGTAGCATGTATGTGTGGTTGCAGATCAGAGGGACCATTGAGCACAGCTGGCTCATCATTAAGGGTGATGGATTTTGCTCTGCATGGTGTGCCAGGTGTTTCAACCTTCACATCTCCAAAGGGGAATGGTCATTTGCATGTGGTTTTGTTGCAGATGTTCAGAGATGACAAAGTGTCATACACAGGAATTTTTTTCTTCCGCTTTTTCAATGACATTTACTAGCATTTGCTTTTTTTAAGAGTTTGAATTGATGGCACAAAGTATGACAAAGTTGGTAATGTCATCTTAGCTTGCCAGTACTTAATTTCACTCAGTCATGTTACAGAAATAGAGCAAGGGTTAAAAAAAAATCCTACCAGTTGGTTAGACAGCAGAAGGATTAAGGCTTGGGAGAGAGATCAGGATGTCTCTTAATATCTGTGAATTGTATTTCATTACTAAAGAGGAAGAAGAGCTTGAAGTGCCTTTGGAGGGGCTTGGATTTCAGCAGCAGGAGTCACGGCTTTGTCAGCAGATGAAAATGGCAACTGTTGCGCCCTCACCAGAGCCTGTTTGCTGGCAAGTGGAATCAGTGACCAGCACAAATTTGGGACATGTTTGTACCCAAGGTAGGAGCTTTTCAAAGAATTCTGAAAATGGGTGGTTAGATGCAGATCTAGGGATTGGTTGATTGGATAGCTGTGATTCATATTCCTCAGTTTCTTTGCCTGCCTTCCAGTCAAGTATTTCAGAGTTTAGAGGCATTCCTGACAATGTCCCAGCTTCCTGGGAAAGTGCCTTGTCGTCCCTTAATGGTTATTCTTTTTGGTGCATGACTTGCATGCTAAATACCATGGCATCAGAGCCAAATCAAAAAGCTCACAGTACCAGGCCATCATGCTTTGTAGTTTGTGCATCCTTTAAAGTAGAATTTCTCGTTTACTTGGAGTCTTCTGTGAGGCAATACGACAACACTTCAGCTGACACTGTTTGAGTATTGAGCTGAAGGAAATGATTTTGTTTCCTCCTTATATTTACTCAGTTTGAGTAAACATAAACCTAGCATTTCTGCAGTAAATGCTTTCTACCCCTCCTCTGCCTGCTTCCCAAGAGAAATAGGAGTTGGTGTTTTAATTGAGAAAGTGTAAAACTTGGTATTTCAGGCAGGCATAATCTAGATATTTATGTTTGGGGTATCTCGTTTTTCCTTATTTGTTGAAAGGGAGATTATCCTGTGTCTGATTACTGCAGCATATTTGGTGCTCTGCTCTGAAATGATTGACTGCCCATGGAGATGGGTCACTGACCTTGATGGAAAGCCATGCCTCATCTGCTGTGGCAGCTCTTACATTCTTGTGCACACTTGAAAATGCACAATTCAATTTTACATCCCTTAGTAGACAGTTCAACTGCTGGTGATTTTTCAGGATAACATCAAGAAGCTGGCATTTTATTTTGTTGTGTTTAATGTATATGAATACCTGTTATTATCAGTCTGAGATAGGCTGGTGTTTTCATTCACATAACTTCTTATGAGGTCACATTATTAGTAAGAAATTGAGAAATCTCTTAACAAATTCTCAGTTTTAATGTGAAGGCTTGTTATTGTTGTGTATATATTATTTTGTAATGTGATAGTGGCTATAGAAGGGCTGGATCCCTCCTTACTTCATGAGATGAGCCCTGTCTGAGCAAGCTTCCATTGGAAAGACCACAAACTGAGATAGATGCTTGAGAAGCATGTGGAAATGATGCTCACTAGTGTGGGAGACAGTGGCATGAGCACCTCAAGGAGGATTTTACGGCAGGACTTGAAGAGAGTAATGAGGAAATTTTAGTGGGTGTTCACAACAATTTAGTAAAAATATATGTTGAGTTGCTATCTCCATAATTAAAGAAGCAATACTATGGTGGAAGAAATTAAGACTCGTAAGTAAAGCTAAGTAGCTTTATTTGTTGCATTACAGAATGGAGAGGCAGTTAGAGAATGCAAAGATAAGATAACTGCATCTGAAACAAGAAGTGGGAAAATGATGTTTGCAGTAACCTTCTACATGTGGCTGGGTCAGTGCTACACTGCCACTTGTCATGCTTGATCAGATTGAGTTTCTGCTGTCCATGAAGATTTTTTTAAAATTATATCTGGTTTCCAGTTGTCATTATAAAATTTTGAGGCACTTTGTTCTTCTGTTTCTGAGCCTTAATGCAATGCTTGAAGAAAGGCCTTTTGAGCCAGCCATATGTCTAGCAATGAACTGTTCCCTCTTCTTTGTGAAATCCTAGATAGCTTCCTAACATGTTTTTCCTTACTATTTTCTGTTTAGCCTCAAGTTCCAAGCCTGAACTCAGCTCCAGTTCACAGACTTTGGGAAGTCAGCAGAACAAGACAGATGGCACCCGAGTAAAAACTCGCGTTCTGCCCAACATGCCAAAGCTTTTCATACCTTCATCTGTCACCAAATTTCCACCTGAGATCACTGTCACTCCACCCACTCCCACCCTCCTTTCTCCAAAGGGCAGCATTTCAGAAGAGACCAAGCAAAAGTTAAAGGTAATAAAAGGGAAACAGTAATTTTTTAGATTGTTTTTATCTTAATTCTATCCTTAATAAAATACATGTATGAAAGGAGCAACAGTTCCTGACTCAGTTCATAACCACAGATAGTATAAGTAGTGAAAGATGATGCTAGCTGTTATCAGCAGGAGCCAGTTTTTAAGGACTGGTGAAATATTGGCCATGGATGAAATCATAGCTGTCCTAGTCTTTATGCCTATTCTGAGGGAATTAGAAAGAACTACAGAAATGGGCGAGTGAGCTAGTGCAACCATTGCAATTCTTAGGCTAGTGGAAGCTACCAGAATATTGACTGTGGGGAAGCCTACTGGCAAATGTTATACTGTTTCACATTAGGATGCCATATCTTTTATTAGAAGTCAGAGAGCTACTGAATGTGAAGGGATAGTAACCAGTGGGCTTTTATCCCTGTGATCACGGGTTTATCCTGACTATTTAGCAATATATTCTCTCTCTCTCTTTTTGGGATCAGTCTGCTATTTTGTCTGCTCAGTCTGCAGCGAATGTAAAGAAGGAGAGCCTTTGTCAGCCAGCTTTGGAAATCTTAGAGACCTCAAGCCAGGAGTCCTCACTGGAAAGTGATACTGATGAAGATGATGACTACATGGACATATGAGTGAATTCTGGCCATTATCAACACCACCCATATAACCATTCTTGTTGCCAGCATCTCTGGCAGTTGAAACATCTTCGTTGGCATTACTCTCCATTTAATTGGCATCATTGTGTTCTTCACTTTCATTACCTTTTTATCACCAGTACCACTTGTATTGCCTTCAAAATCTTCGCCATTCTCCCCATCATGGTGCTTGATGGAAAGAACAATTGTTTACCAGGCAGTTAATTCATTTGGACCACGCTCTCACCTCTACCTTCAGTAACACGAGGATGTTTTGTGCTGCAGTTCACATCTCTCTGCTGTTCCTGCTTCTTCAAACCAGAGCCTTGGAAGTAACTCCAGTAGCTCTTTTCGATAGCATTTTCTTCCATTTAGTTGTCTGTTTGCATTTTCCCCACTAGTTAAGTTTTTCTCCCAGTAATTCAGCAACCTGTTTTCTGTCCAGCCATGCCATGATTAGTCCAACAGCTCTCTTTAAGGTGAATGGAGGAGGAAAAATTTGCTGAGCTGGTGGCAGTTTTAATTGTATCAAGAAAGTCTGTGGCTTTGTTGTTTGGCCAGAAAGGTGAGCCGAGATTCTATCAGATCCTTGGCACTGCTGGGTGCTTTGTTGGAATTTGACTGTGAGAATAGGCAAAGAACCATCTTTTCCAGGCAGACAGAGAGGTTGGCCTCCTGTTTGTACTCATTTCACACCAATGTATGAGGTCCAGCAAAAATCATCTACCTGAGTGTTGGCTTAAAGAACTGATCTTTCCAGAATTGTCTTACAGTCCTTTCTCTTCTAATGCCTTGGACAAGCATTTTGAATTGGGGGCTAGATGATATTTTTATGGAGGTATTGAAAAAACTTGAAAGCTTTCAATACCATTTCAGTAGTGTCTGTTTTTTACAGAATGACACGAAAAGGTGTTTTTTATCTATCTGCAGAGGGACTGCTCACAGTTATTTATATGAGAAAATAATGGTAACAAAGATCCTTGGGTTTTTTTTTCTACTGAATGTTAACTTTGTAAAATAATGACCGCAAACCATGCAAAAAAATGTCACACACTATATATACACAGGCGTGCACCCACACACATATATATATGTGTATGTACATACATGTATGTATATGGAAAAAGAAAATGCATACAGCTTGCAATGTCGGATTTCTTTGTGTTTGGGGGAGGTGGTTTTCTGTAAAATGCAAAGCTTTGTATAAACTTTTGGTTTTTTTCTAATAAAGTTGAAATGTACTGTTGTCTCTGTTCCTGAGAGGGCAAGGTACCGTGGTGCTGGAACAAGTACTATTCCTCCCTTCCTTTTGTTTCTTGGATAAGAAAGTAGTGGAGGAAGGGGGCGCGAGGAGTAAAAGCCTCTTCCTTTTCTGAAGACTGCCAGAGCTCTTCAGATGAGTTTGGTCTTATGTGATCCAGAACCCGGGTCAGCCAGTGCTGCCAAGGTTGCCTGCAGTGGGTTCACTTCCCCAGTGGTCTGAGTTCTTTTTCACCTGAGTATCTTTGAATGCAGATGAACAGTATAAGGGCAAAGACGACATGTGGTTAATGAGATCACATAAAGTATTTGGCTGTACAAAGTAGCATTTAATCCACTTTTAGTGATCACTCTCATTCACTGTAAGAATGGTAAATGGACCGTGGATAAAAAGAAGCAGCATCACACTTGTATTGCAAGTTTATTCTCATAGTCTGGGTTGTTTGTTCAAAACAAAATGTAATTTATAAGCAAGTGAGCATGTCCATATGTCCATCTTGGGTGTATTAGCAACTGTTCTGTAACTTGTGATAGGTGAGCTGAATGCTACTGATGTGGAAAAGATCAGGTAATTAAATGGTAAAAGGAAGTGGGTATTTTCAATAGTAATATGTTTTCAGTGTGGCTCTTAAATTTGGTGTAAGTTATTATAAATGCAGTGTCTAGCATACTTTATATTCATTGACTGCTAATAGGCTAAGGTAGCTGTAGATAATGAATCATCATCTTTATTTTTTCAGAAGATAGCACAGGAAAAAAGGAATTGGCTTCTTGCTGAGAAATGGAGCACAGCTCAGAGGATGTAGTTCTCAATAGGGCTTTTTCACCCAAGTAGAACAGACTACACAGGCTTTTTGGCTAATGTATATTCTTAAATGTATGGCTAACTTTAACGTCACATTTAAATTCTCAGGTCTGTACTTCTATTTTGGTCTAATGTATGAAGACAAAGCATTTGATTTTCTTAATTGAATCTGGTCACTGAAAGTGGTTGGTTTTGTTTTCCTTTATTGTTCTTAAAGATTCCTTGGCATTAAGCATTTTGCTTTTTTGTTTGGTTTTTTTTTAATCCAGAGCTTGCTAAAATGCCTGATCTTGAGCTTTCTTTTGACTTCTGGTCCTGCTTTTTGAGAAGGATTTAATTTTTTGCTGGTTAAGGAGCAAAAACAGTAAGTGAAACTGTTCCTGTCAGTCAAGACAGCTAAACTTTGCTGATCTGTCCTAAACTCATTTTAATCTTCAAACTATGCAACTTATTTTATCCTATATTCAAAACTCTTTACTTTTTTCCCTTTTTTAATCTATGATCTTTCATTCCCATTATGCTCTTGGGTAGCTCAAGTATTTTTTCTCAAGCTCAAGAGATTACTGAGACCAAATTACACAGGTCACCTCCTTCGGATTCTGCCCTTCTGCTAATGACTAAATAGTGTGTTGCTCAGCTGTGGGCCATCTTCCACAATAGCTAAAGGAGCTGCTCTTCATATAATATGTTTTTCTGTGAAACCATCTCTCTTTACAGTTTATGTAGTCCTTCAGTTCAAGAAGACATATTCTGGAGTGAAGATGCCAAGATCACTGGATGCGTCAACATACAATGATTGTCTGAGGCACCAACCCTAAAGATACTTGGAGCAAGAACTTCGAATCCTTACAGACAAAAGTATTCATTAATATGTCATCTTCTGAAGCCTGGCAGTATAATTTTGTGGAATTTGCAGGGGGAGAAAAAAGCATTATGGTAAAATTGTACTTAGCTATGCTTTTACTTGAAGTAATTTCCTTGATTTCAGTCTAATCCTAGTTGTAATACTTGAAATCCAAGTATAGGCAAGGTCCAGCTTCAGCATATCAAACAAAATGTAACATCTGTCTTCAGGATTTTCAGGGTAACCATTGCTTTTGCAATCTCAGTGTTCCCAGGTTTCTTGCTCATGTGCCAGACAAATAAATGGCAGCTGCTGAAGTGTATTGCTTTTGTATTTGTTCAGTTTGGTTTGGTTTTTCCTTGTGAAGCTATAGGGCCAGGAACGTAAGGTCTGAGGTCTGTGCCCAAGCGAGGTGAGAAGGAGGCCTTTACTTTCCCCCCATTTCCCCCTTTTTTTTTCCTCCTGTAATTGAGTAAAAAGCAAATCCTTTTTGGCTGCTGAAAAGCCAAACTGATGGAACTTCCAGGCAAATAGCAAAAAAGGTTCTGTTCCAAAGCAAATGGAAGAAGAAATTATTTTGAATTGGATGTTGAGAGTAATTTGTAGATAGCTGATAGACTTTCTGTGCCATTACTGGCCATCATTTTTACACATGGTGAGATATCTTTCACTGATCACCATTGCTAAGGTATATAGTACTGGGAGTGGGCTGTGCTTAATGCAGTTGCATTTCCTGGCACAAGGTTTATATAATTTATGTATAGTTAAGACCATCAAGGATTTATGTCTCTGAGACAAGCGCTAATGTTTTACTAAGAATAAATTTTGTCGGGCTCAGCTGTCATTAGTGGCTTCTGCCCACTGTCTGAAAAATGCTGTTTGTTTCGTTTCACAGCCAAAACATCGAATCAAGGAAGAAACTAAGTATCTTCCTCAGTTTTATTTTGTGCTAGAGTTTGTCAGTTGTTGTCTCTTGGTGGTTTGGGGTTTTTGTTATTTGGCTTGGTGTTTTTTTGAGAGTTTTTTTGTTTGTTTGTTTAATTAGAATTAGGTTTCTTCATGAATAATGACATCAATGTCTTTTGCAGCCAAAATATACCATATGGTCAGGGAGCAAGTGACCAGGAAAAGATGAGGAAGGGATGGCAGCCAAAGCTGATTAGTACACAAAAGGAACTGAGTGGAAACAGAGAGGCCAGGTGAGAACAGACCAAGTCTTAACCATCGAGGGTGGGGTCACACCATTGTTAAATTCAATACTCTGCTATTGGTGGTACTGATACTCCAAGTGGCACTGATATTCCAAGTAAGGTGAAAGAATCCATGGTGTACATAGTTTATATGCACAGTGTTATCTACCAAGTAGGGACCATTTCTGTTCCTGCAGGTGCTTGTCATATTTTTTAAGGAAAAAAGGTGGCAGTGTAAATTAGTTGAGATGCTCAGAAGAAAAAGCAGCAGGCATAGATTTTGTCATCTCTTACTTAGTCATGCAAAGCTGGGATGAAGAAGCTTTGTTCTTGAAGGTGAAGATGATGGCAAGAGCTTCAGTGTAGGTGTTGAGTGTTAATTGCTGTCTTTCCCTTTCTTCTAGCTGATGACTAGGAATTCACTAATGTTAAGCTTTGAAGCATGCGTCAGGATTTTAGGAGTAACCTTGGGATACTGTATATAGCACAGGCTGCACAAGCCCAAGTTATGCCTTTGTGAGAACTCCCTGTGGGACTCTGAGCTGTTGTTGCAGAACACAGTGCAACAGGTAGCATTGCGAAGGGTGGCAGACCAGCATGTGAGGTTTGTTGGCATCTGGAGGACAACTTCCCTTCACTTGAATGGCTCTTTCATATTAATACTTGACGACTCCAGGTAAATCTCACCAGATGTTTAATGACACATGTCTCCTTGAACAGTTATCTTTTATTCTGCTGCTGTTTCTCTAATGCATGTATGAGGATGACGCCCCATAAGCAAGCACTTGCCTGCCAACTCCAGAGCCCCTGTTCCACACTCTTCAAAGCTGTCTTACCTGCACCGAGGTTGGTGAGCTCTTTGTTCACATCATGTGAGTATCTTGCTGCCTGTGGATTTCTTTTGACCACAGCTGACCCTTAAAAAAGAATTGGGGCCTTAGAAACTATATATGGAACATGAATATTTGTTTGATTTCCCCCCCACTACCCACAGGCCACCTCTACCAAGCACATGGGGGTCAGTCCTTGCGGAGGTTCTGATGCAGGCTCAGATTGCAGCCTTGCAATGCTCACATGAAACAGCACAGTAGCAATGGATGTCAAGGAGCTTTTCTGTATATTATCTCGAAAACTTCTTCCATCCTGTGGATGAGTTCATCCCTCATAAAATGACATCTGTGAATAAGAAGGTGGCATGTGGTGAGTCTGGCTGGAGTGCAATCTCAAGGCTGTGATCACATCTCGATATAGCCATTATGTTCGAAGTTCATCCTGTCAGTTTGGGAGCTACACTGTCTGCTCTGGTAGCACTAGAGGGGGCCCTAGGACAGAGAAGGAAAAGGGAAAATAAGAAAGCCAGGGGCAAGAAGGGTTAAAAACAACCCCCACCCCAAACCCGAAGATGGATGACCAGGACCTGTCTTTAAACTTCTGAAGTACTAAATTACATTGCTAGTTTTGACCTTACCTACTTTTAAGGGCCTTCTGCTACTGTACCATATGTCCTTTTCATAATGTATAGTCTGGTTCAAAACAGAGGGAATGAGGATCCTCAGAGTCTGTTTACAAGATTCTGGCCATGTTCTTGGCCATAGAAAAAAAAAACCAAAACCTGACTGTTTCCATCCTACAACTTAGCAGGAGCACAGCTCGACTACATACTTGCTTTTCACATGAAATCTGTTGCCACCATAATGGTGGTTTTCCTTACATTTTCTTATTTTTTTTTAATTCCCCTATGAAAAGCCTCCTGGGTATTTTCCATTTTCTCAATATACAGCAAATTATAATGGGGAGAGAAAGAGCATCTTTTGGCACTTAATCTTGTGTAAAAGGACCCAAATAATGTTTTCAGCTTTGTCAGTGTAAATCCTGATTAATTCAATACTAGTCCATCACAGTGGCATGCGGTTTGTACAAGTGTTACTGGGCCCAAGGATAGTGACAAAAATGTAACCCAGAGATCTGCAAAGTGTTTTGAGATAGTTCTGTTAAAGTAAAATTCTACTTAGGGACAAAAATGTGTATGAAAACGACGGAAGAAGCTTTCAAGCTTGGAAAAAACCTTGTATACAGTCTCTGTTATCTAAAGTACCCAGGAGAAAAGATCAAGTACTGTAGTCATCTGACAGAAAGGCACATGAAATGGGATGGAGAGATGGAGCTGAGGCTACAAACTGACTGCAGAATCAGAAAAACAAAGTAATTTCTACGGAGGGGAAAAGTAAAATCACACTTTTGTCTGCATTTGAGATTTATCTGCGCAATTAAATGATCGTGTACATAGCTCGGTACAAAAGCATTAAATTATATAATCCCAGTGGGAGGAGCACTTTACAAAGTAAGTCTCTCTGAGTATGTCGTCTTATTAAAGGAAACTGCGTATCTAAACCCAAGTCAACATATGTGGTAAAAAGTAGGTTTTGCCCTCAGATCAGACATGGGTATCTCCCTCTCAGTTTTTTTCAGCCAGTTTTTTTCTCTCCTTTTTCTTTCAGAGACCCTGCAAACAACAGTGAATTCCAGTCTAAATGGAATATAAACAAAGTTCATATATGGTATAAGCATATGAGAACCACAGTGGAATGGTATTCATATAATTTTAGTTAGAGTGATGTTATTCTAACCACGAGTGAAAGGCCATGTAGCAGACAAAGGTATTTTAGACTTAATGCTTCCTGTGTTAATGCTTAATTGTTCTGTATAACTACAGTTAGCTTAAGAACCTATCCTACTTATTCACACTCTTTTACTCTCTGAGGTATTTGGCAGATAAATAGGGCTGTTGACAAGAAATAATAAGCAATTGAGTTTTATTTGCAAATACGCATTGCATGAACTATTATCTAATACAGCACTGAACACATACTGTTCAGTAATAATTAGAAAAGGATGTGGTATGAGCAAAAAAGCTTTATACTTTAGAAGTGTTCTTTGATTCCTTGTAATGTAAGTCACACCAGGGATTTAATTTCCTGAAGTTACACGCTAAAATGTATGACGAGTCACATTTTCTCTTCTAAATGCATGGGTATATATAAAATGTGATTTCTTCAATATGATTGCAGTGATAATTTTCTTTTCCCCTTAAGAGATGGCATTAGATATATTCTCAAAGAATACCTTAACTTGTTAATTGAACTGCCATATAAAACCACCATCCTATATGAATGTCAGAAAGCAGTAGTTTTGATTAGTGTGGAAATTTGTCACTTAGGAGTGTCTAGACTGTATATTAGATTTCCATTAAGTTAGAGTGGGTTAGAAAAAGAGGTTTAGAAATTCATAGTGGGAATTACTGAGCTTACATCAATTTGCAGCACTACACCCTCGAGTAATCAGTGCAAGTTCCAACAAATAACAGTGCTGCTGTGACTTTCCCAGTAGACAGCACTGCTGGAAATGCTTCCTATACTTAATAAGTAAATGGGCTTTCCTGGGAGCAAACCAAGGAGTCTGACGTGTTGTCTCACAGTGGAGAGCACTGGTACAAGATGATTTTCAGGTTGGCTTTCTTGAACATAACCGCTTGGGATTGCACATTGTAAACTACTGCTGCAAAAAGAAATGCAGGAGTTTCCAGTTGATAACCTGGGTCTATTGATCCCCTTGCTTTGCTAGCATAAAGAAGCCTCTGAATCTGCTCGTGCAGTTAAAAGTAGGCATTAGCATCTAGGCAGAGCTGTCAGTTCACACTTTAGTTGTGAGAAGACAGACATGGGTCTTTCTTTGGAAGCTGAATAAGCCGAGTGAATGTACAGGGACACGCTTGCATGCACCCTGATGCTTTTCATTGTCTCTAAAATCAATCTTCAGATGAGCTGAGCAGAGATTCTCCTACAATGGCAAGTTCTACCAGGCCTGTACTTTTCTTTGGAAGTTCTTCGTTCCAAAGCAGGTTATCTCCATGTGAGAAGGAAAATGAGAAAGCAGTGCAGGGTCAGAGTCATTTTAATTCCTTGATGTCCTCCACTGCCTCCACCTCGGCCACAAAGATGTCCCTGTTCTGCTGGGGTGGCAGGTGCTGAGCCTGGGCTGAGCGCTGCAGCCCTTCATCTGCAGGAGTAGAACACTCATCATGCTGAGCTCCTTGGACATGTGTATTGGCAGCTGTTAAGGGGCAGACACAAGGTCCTTTAACAACTGCACATAATTCAGATGACTGCTCTGGAAATGCTAATGTATAAATGAATGAGTTCACTTTTAGACAATTGATAATTCAATTAGAATGTAAGAGAGAGTAAATAGTATGTGCTTATACGCACTCCTTGCATTTGCTTTCTTAAAAAGATTAACTTCTTGCCATTTCAGTGAAACTCAAATACTTTCATTACCATTCTAATGCCTGGTTTGTGTGTATGGTCACATTTCAGTAATGACAAAGACAGCGCAGTGTAGCAACTGTCATGTTACCTAGTACTACGAAGACAAGTAGCTGTACAGAATATGAAAATAGGGAAATGTTATTCCCAAGTGCAGAGTGTGCTGGGGAAGAGGGAGAGAGGAGAAGGCTGATGTTTCATCTAGAACACATGCCTGGTTCAACAAGGTACCTAAATATAAATACAAAACACCACTACTGATTTCAGTGAAGATAGCAAAGGGCATCATCAGCTCTATTTCACCCTAGGCTTACACTGTATACAGTTTCTCTAGTGACCTAAAGTATTTCTACAGCTAAAATTTCCATTGAAAACATGTGCTTTGAAATAAATACATTTAGCTTCCTTAGTACTCATAAACGCAAGATTTCACAGTTAACCACTGAAAAATGCAAAAGGCCAAAGAAAGGTTGAAGTATCTCTGCTGGTAAGAATTTCAGCCCAGATTAAATCTGTGGGAAACTGAGTGACTATGAAGAATGGGCTTGGGTATGATAGGGTGTGCAAGTAAAATGACAATGTAATGTGAGGTTTTGACAACAAATCAATCAGAAAGAACAGGAACAAACCGTAGTTTTAAAGTCGTGCTGTGTTAATTTGAGAGCAGTAGTGAGGAAATCAAAATTCACCAATTAACTCTCCCTGAAGTGATGATGGCTAGGGCATATAGATGAATTTTGGAGAGCAACTGGTGTTATCTACGTCAGTTCCAGGAAGGGAGATCATAAAATGTTCCGTTTGGTGATACCTGCCTTACCCTGGGGCAGGGTATTAGCAATACCATTTTCTTTAACACCTTTTCTTCCCCATTCTCAGTGGTTGATACTGTTCCAGCAAGGAAATCCTGGTGGTTTGCAGAATAGTAGCAGCAGAACTCATGATAGTTACTGAATATGATGGGCTAGAAGCTGGCTCGTTCTTGGTGAGTTCTATATCTGGGCTTTGTAAATATTCACTTCCCACACCTATTTCCTAATAACACCATTGATCTGTTGGTCAAAAGAACTGAATTGTGCATCAGAGCTTTCCCACTAGCTGGTAAGTTTTTAAATTACCTTTTCTCTTCCATTTTCTGTTCCCATAAAATGGAAGCTACATGTCTAAGTTCCCACCCCACCCCAAATGGCCACTGAATTTGAAGCAAAGAGATTTTTATATGTCTGAAATTGTTTATAATTTTGCCTTTGAACCAATTTTAGTTAAAACCATGGGTTTTTTTCAGTCTGAGTGAATGAATATTAATAGCGTCTCCAGAACAGATTCCATAGTTGAGTTAAACAAGAGCAATACAGAAAGTCACCTGTGTTTTTGTCATGATGAATAACGTAGAGATTCCCTTGAGCAGAATTCTGGAGAAGACTGACATCTCTTCTCAACTAATTGTAGAATATGCTTAGTTTTTTGGAGAATCCTTGGCTCTGCTTGCTGAGAAACTGGGATAATTCAGAGCAGCAAAAATAAGTCTTTTTTTCTAATCAGGACTTACTTGTATTTTTCAGTTTTTTCCTATTCCCTAGTTGAAATTTCCTGTGTCTTGGAACCATTTAACAATATGTTACTAACCATCCATTATGTCCTGCTTTATTCTCTTTTAGATGAAAGAGCCATGTAAAAAGAGAATTCACCAACCCCTGTGACTGAATTTGAGCGATAATGTCAATGGAATTAGCACATTGCCATTGTTGAATGGTCTCCTGTGGCTATATAAACATCAAGGTAACACATTTCCAAAGCAGAAGACATTACTGCTGTGATACTGCTGTTCTGTTGTTTTGAGAACATTTCCTTACTGATGTAGGTTTCCTACTGATGTAGAGCTGCCATTTTGCCTGCTGGAGGATGATGTTGGGAGAAAAAAAAATAAAAAAGAAAAAGGTTGATGTTTTGCTGAATTTTTATTTGCTAAAGAAAATCTATTACATTGTTTGACTAAACATGGAATGAGAGCCTGAGTACACTGAGGTTTATTTAAGATGGCCTCTTATTGGCAAATATGTTTAAATGACAGCTCTCTTGAAAACCTAATTCCATTTCTGAAGAAGACCTCCTGGAAAAGCTGGGACAGAACTGCCTTCAGGAAACCCAGGATTCTTCAGCCTGAGCAGAGTTAACTTGAGAATAATTGCCTCCCATGCTAGCTTCAGCCATTAGCATAACTTTCATCTCTGAGAATAGAAATAGACTGAGGCTTAAATACCTTTGGTATGTTGCTGAGTAAAATGCTAGTAAGATGCAAGTTTCAGTTCTAACTTGGAGGCAGGCAAATAAATTGTGAGGCCAGGCTAGTCAGAAAACTTTTTAACTGTGATAATTCCATTTGAGGCTCATTGTCACCGTCTCACCTAATGCAGGAGACAAGTAACTGATGTGGATGTTGCATAGGAGCTATAATTTCTTGTGTCACAAAATCACTGATAATGGCTGCATTACAGAAGCCAGAGCTGGTCAGTTAGGTCATGCAGGTAACAGTAATGATTTTGTTTATTATGGGTTTCCTGATCCTGGTTGCAAATGGGAAAAGAACCTGTATTTCTGCAAGTATCTTTTCATTTGTTTTCAAGCAAGAAAAAACTCAGGCAGTAAGTGCTTAACCAGAACAGAACCTGACGAGTTCCCTTCCTAAATACCCCGTTATGTGAGTTTTGCTTCTCTCCAATCACCTTTAATCAACTGGTCGGTGGGTTTGCTGCATTTCTATGTATCAGAGACCATAACACAGGTTTCAAAAGGTGGGAAGTCAATCTAAAGGTTGACCTCATCAGGCAGAGACAGACGTATCCCTTGCCAGAATCCATTAGACATACCCACTGCCTCTACCAGACCTGGAAAAAAAGGCAGTTTGCAGAGCTGAGTTTGGCACTCTTGTGAACATTAGGGCTGAAACAAAAGAGGGGGAGGTATTGTCCATCCCCAGAACAGCCCTGGGTTGGATTCCTCAAAGAAGACTTTTCAGTACAGGAAATGTTCTGTTTCTGCACTGCTCTTGAGTAACAAGGGGTAGAAAAGAAAGTTGTGATGGAGGAGGGAGGAGCTGCCTATGACAGGAATTGTCAGGACATGGAAGATGACTTGGTGAATTGTGAGCACGGTGCATGAGTTAAACTAAGTGGACACAGTTTGTGTACACTGTAGTCATTTTCAGTCCCTTGAGAGCTGTTTGAAGCTCTCTGAAAGCAGAGAACAGCTACTAAACTTTGTGCTTTAGAATGCAAGAGAAATTGCTTTTCATCCATGGATCAATATTTTGTCAGCCCATACACAGTGGCTGATGGCTCTACTGTATTTTCATTGTCACTCAAAGGCTCTTCTTGGGAAATGAAACCCAGTGGCTCAATAACTTGTCACCTTTCCCATGACTCTTGCCTAGGCCTAGGAGTGAGGAAAAGGAATGCTCTGCCAGGCACAACAACATTCAGATTGCAGTCACACCTCCCTTGGGAGTCAGTAGCTGGTCTTTTGTGAATTATGATGTGTAGAAATGCAGGATTTTATTTTTGTCGATCCTCAGCTGGGTACAAAAGCTGATGTCAGGCCCCCGGAGCCCAGCAAAAAGATACCAATGGCAAAAGCATGCACAACCTGTTACTTCTCTCCCCGCCCCCCTTTCACTGTGTCTTACCTTTCATTTTTTCCCTTCTTTCTTTCTACTCTCATTTTTACAGACACTTTTCCCCCACATACCCGCTTCTTTTTTTAATCTTTTGGCAAGAACAGAGTTTCTCCTGAACCAGTAAGAGACAGCTCTTCAGAAGAACAGGAGTTATGGAGCCTTTCTGCTTTAGGGTTCTTCAGGAAACCTGCCTGCAGATGGCTCACAGTTCTAGTGCCAAAATGGTCACCAGCCTTGTGACGGCTGCAGCTTTGGCCAACAGCAAGTGACACCAGTGACAGTGCCAGGTAGGAGAAAGTGGTCCATCTTCTGAGTCACCTAATATGCTCATAATTTTATCACCTCAGACTGTAGTAAAGTAGTTGTATATATTCTATGAGATCTAAGCATCTAGCAGATAATCTTGTGGAGAAAAACCAGCATGTTTGCCCTAGTTTATTTCCTGTTATTAGACACTAGCTCTCCATCATCAAGATTCTGAACAAAAGGCAGGCCTAACCACTGCTCAGGGTCGTTGAGGTTCAAACTTGAGCATGAAAGATTTTTTTTTTTCTCATTTCACTTGATTTCCACTCTGACTCCTTTCTGAATGATCGGTGTTTGAGCTCTGGAGCACGCTTAAACTTGGGCAGTTTTGAAATGTATTGATGAACAGGTTAAGCAAATAATCTCAGAGGAGTGGCAGAGCTACTGTTTCAAGAGACAAATGAGAATGAAGGGAGTGGGTAGAGAGGAAATCTCTCTGCTGTGTTCATGTCCAGCATGTTCTGTTGGCAGTTGCACTTTTTTGCTTCTAGTGGAGCACTAGGTAAGTTCTAGTATCAACCCTGAAGTAACAACACCCAGTTCTGCTCTCTCCTGCTGTGCAGACACGTTCCCTCCTTGCAGCTATAGCTTCAGGCCTGGACCTTTACTCTGCCTTAGACAATGCCCACTACAAGTGAGAAACCGTTGCGAAGGCTGACCCCCTTTTCCCCAGACACTTCATCCAGATTCTCCAGCTCTTAGGAGTCACTGAAGAGAGAAACAGTCTCCTTAGAGAGAATTAGGATCACCAGTAAAGCTCTGAAGCAGTATGATCATGTAAGAGAAGCCTGGACGTTTCCCTCTTCTTGAATCTGTGTTGAATGTGTAGTGCTGTAATCCACACTACATAAGTAAGCCCTGGTTACATTGCCCTGGGAAGCAGTCTGTTCATATGCCAGTAGAACATACATTCTTCTTTGTGGTCCCAGAATTCATTTTATATCCATTTGAAGAATCATAGGAATAAGAGATAAGCAGGTATCTCAGAGCCTTCTTTGCTGCTCATGTGAAGGCAAGATTGTTCTCTGCAATATCACTGGTTTGTGCAAAAATCATTTAAAAGTCTAATACAATAAGGGTTTTGCCTGTTAATTCTGTGAACAGTCTGCCCTTGCACAGGCGGTATGGTTTTTTCCTGGATTCTCAAATTGCTTCTGTCTCATTTTCATCCCTACTAATGAAGATAATTGTATCCTTTTGTAGCATATTAATTCCTCTGTCATGTGTATGTTTACACCCTGCAGACATGTTCATTTCTTCTTTGTGTACAGAGCCATCAGTCAAGAAAGCTTTATTTAACAACTCTTCTAATCTTTTCTGATGTTCAGTTCATCCAGTCTCCCTCCAGTTCCCCAGCAGCTTTGATAATGAGGTGATAAGAATTACATGTAGTTTTACCAGTTTGTTTTATAGCAGACTAACAAAGAAGCCCTGCCACTTTCCTGCTTAACTATATGCTATTTTTCCATATGCATCCTGTGGTTATATTTGGCTGCTTTTGTTTCCTTGTTGAAAACAAAAGCATCACACTTACTGCAGAAAACCATCTGAACTATCTCTATATTGTGCCCTCTTTAATATTGCCATGTTTTTTATAGGTGGATATGGCTGAACATTACTGTTTTCAAAAGAAAAGATTAAATTATTCTAATAAACCTAGAGGTGGTGGCAAGGAACCACGGGACAATTCCTCCCTTGAACAACTCCTTGGCAATAAGATGTGAGGGGAGGAGAAGGAGTAGTTCCATCCTGGAGAGGAAATAAAAGACAAGTCAGAAAAAAAGAATGGGGGACCATGAATGGGTTTAGATTTCAGATTTTTGCCTCAGGTTTCTGATAATCTGAACCAGTCCTCCCAGAGTGCTGTCATAGCTTCTTTACCCTGTCCTGGAGAGCACAAGTGCTCTTTACATCTGGTAGGCTCCCTCTGGTCCATGAGCAGTTAGTTGAAAATGAAGTACAATACTAGCAACTTCTCTAAAGCCGTAAGTGACTACAGGGATGCAAGCAGGTTTGATGCCATTGTATGGTCCTCCTGACTGCTTGTATTGTCTTTGGCCCCAGATAATTTTGCACTTGGTGCACAAATACCAAGCCAGGTTCCATGTGGTGCTGACCAGCATGGATGCCTACACCTTACCCTGGAGCACTGTAGCTGCCTTTACATTTCTAGAAGAGATTTTTGTGGCCCTGACAGCCTATCACAATTCCAAGGTGACCTTTTTAATCTCCTATTTTTTTCACTCCATCCATTTTTTACTTTGCACTTAACAAAGGAACATCTCTCAATGCAAAATGTTCATAAGCAGAAAGAGAGAGATGGGCAAAGTTTGGATTCTAACACCATTAAGTTAGAGTGTGTACAGTTTAAGTTAATTTAAGTTAGAATACATATACCATTAGTATAATTGATTATTTTTCCTACTTTAGACATAATAAACCCCCTAGAATTCTGCAATGGAATTTTGCCACCGCTTTGTCCAGTAGAAGCCTTTGAAACCTCAGACCATTTTAGTGGGATATTCCCCAGAGTACAGTGAGTATTCTCAACCTTTATTCTTTTGAGATTGCTTCAGGTTAGCTCTTGATCACCCAGAATTCATATGTCAGGAACATTGTGAAGAGGCAGGAAAATTAAATACTGAATTGTCCTGTCATAACCAGTCCTTAACAAGTATATGTGAAATGTATCTAAAGACTTTCTTGATCTGATCTTGCTGCCTGTTTACTAATAATTTTTTTAACCCAGTCTCCTGATTTCAGCCCAACTGGGCAGAAGTACAGAAGTCACACAGATGTGAGTCAGATCCTATGGGTTTCTTGAAAATGCTCTGTCTGAGGGAATGGCTGCAATGTGAGTTAACATAATAGTAGACAACAGAGAATCCCAACAGGAAAACTCCTTTTTAAATGCCTTAATTGTGAGAAAAGCATCACAGGGAGCTCAGGATGGGCCACAGGTGCATGTTGTAGTAAATGCACAAGTGTGAGGGTTCCTTGTGCCCTGTGATAATCTGGCTGGGTTAGTTTCTTACTTTGTATTAAGAGGAAGAAACTGAGCAGCACCCAGCAGTGAAGCAAGATTGCAGTGAGAAGGAGTGCTGTGAGCTCCCTGGTGGTGAGTCCAGGCCTGCACTGCAGGCAGACTTAACTCTCGCTGAATCCTACCCCAGCAGTAGCTCCCTGCAGAAGCTAGGATAATAGGTAACTGCAGGATTAGAGGGTGGCAAAAGCAGTGACTTCATTACTGATAACCATGGAAGCTGTGCTCAGAAGGAATGCTTGCTCTCAGATGTGACTTGGATATCTTCCTGCACACTCCCCTGCACCCTTAGCAGAATTTAAATATCTCTGTTGAATTTACATTGTATTGTTGTTTGTATCTACATTTGGTTGGCAGGCACAGCTTAGATTGTAAAGTGCCAGTCATTTAAAAACAGTTCTGCCATCACAAAAGCAAAGACTGTGTTTTTAAGAATGGTACCTATTCTGTGACTGATCACTAGGTGAGAGAGGAGAAGAAATCAAAGTCATTTGTGCCTAAGTAGATGAAATCCAGTATTTTAAGTATAATGCAGTCATTGCATACCTCTGTTGTCCTCGGACCCTGTGGAGCTGCCTGTATAACTGCAAATAGCTCAAAACTGTGTGTTCTCCCTTGGTTTCTTAAGGAGTTGCGTCTGATGTATTTAAATTATTCAAGTGCCTGATGTTCTTAACAACTTAGAAGCATTTGTCCACTATAGTAGGGCTAATTTTTAATTTATTTTTCTAAACACATCTATCCAAAATGATGGTAGGCTTTTATATTCACAGCAGGGAGCATTGTGAGGTTTAAATATCCCTTTAATCACTAAGGATGTAATAAAAACAAGAAGAGTTCTTTGAGCTGCAGAGTGTTACCCAGGGAAAAATCTACTCTGGAGCTTACAAATGTGAGCTGAAGAGACAAACTGGGCAATAAAATCCACAACTATGGACCAAACCGGCTTAAAGTTGGTCTGTAGCTACCCATCAGGAGTTGAGACTTGGAGGGGGGAAAAGGCCATTCAGCACCTCTACAGCCATAAGAGCCAGGTCATAAACATTTCACTGGGTAGGGGGAGGGAGCCGTGGGTCTGTGATCCTGCCTCGAGCTTGGACCCTGGCCCATGACTGCAACAAAGAATTGAGTATGAGCAATTTGCCTATATAAGAAGGTAAAAAATTGAGGCAGATTAGGGATTACACGGAAAAGTGGTGGCTGTGATTGATTATGTCAGTTCATGTACATTGGCATATGAGTGTATGCACATGTGTATCAATATCGAAGTACTTCTGTATGGATGTGAAGGCAGAGATATTTGCTGCCTGTTTTCTAAGGCTGGTCCTTTATGGCTCCTGATGGAGAATGGTGGGTTCTGGCAGGGTTGCTGTCTCCCCAGGTGCAGGGAGGAAGAGAGCCTTCCCCATGCAGGAGAGGAAAGGCAGAGCTTACTTACATGGTGCTGCTTGGTGGCCCTTTCCTGTGCTGTGTGGCTCTTGCTGCTGTAAAGTCCTTTCAGTATGTATTTTTTGTGGATTTGAGTGGGACAGTGCTGAGCCCTGTCTGGGAAACACAATGAGCTGACAGGAAAACAGTGCACCTAACATCAGGAGTCTGTGAAAACTTGAAAGAGCTCTAGACAGAAATATTTTGCATTTGACTCTGGACTGTAGCCTTTGAGGCCAAACTCAGTCTTCAGTGTTAAGTGGCTGCTAAGTATTTCCCTTCTTGTCCTAATGCTAACTGACTGCTGGGAGAAGGGTGCATATTCCAGGAGGGCTGCAGGAAGGCGAATATGATAAAGAGGAGACAGAAGAGCATCCTCTTTAGTTCAGGAGCAGAGCTTTGTGGCCAGATACTTCAATCCACAAACCTGCAAGAGGAAAAGCCTTGTGTTAAACTCATAATGTACAACTTTTCATTTACATGAGCCACTTTCACACGTTCCTTTCCAGAGCAGACCCCTCACTGCCGAAATGCAGCCTCCTTGGAATGGGCACAGGCATGTGGCCGGTCCCCGCAGCACGCTGTGCCTGAGTCCGGGGATCCTGCAGTGAATTAACGTTGAGCTGCTACCAACAGGCTCTCTCCAACCATTTTGTTTTGCCAAATGTGATTTTTGCTCTATGAGAGCGCAGAGCATATTTGGGGGTGATACAATTTGGGGCTCATCATGGGGTTTTCATCCCTACTGAGGTCTGCCTTCTGCATGTTCCCAGGGTAGGAACATCTGCATGGCAGTGCACGTGGAACACGCTTGAAGACACCAGACAACTTTTCCCAGATAAAACCTATCAAATCCAGCCATAAAGAGAAGGGGAAGAGGTGCCATTTCCCACCATCAGAAGAAAATGCTGTGTTGTGTGAGCTGCTGTAAGGAGCTGGGTAGGAGCTGTTCTTTATGCTATCACATGATTGGAAATTACATGTACTACTGCTTCTTCAGAGGATCTCAGAACACTCTGTAGGCTTTTATCATTCCTGTAGTCACCCACAGAAACTTGCTCATAAAGCTGCTCAAATTCAGGCTGTGCCTGTGCTGCCAGAGCTTAGCTGCTCTGTCCTGACCAACCCTGCTCCACTCCCTTGGTCAGCTCCATGGTGTCTGAGGAGTTGCACTTCGATTTCCTTTTCTTCTGTGTGAGATGTTGGTCTCTTACCAGCAGCCACATGCTTCAAGGCTGGCACGGCTATAGGAGCAATAGTTTCATCAGGCCTTTTCTCTGGAAAACACGGCTTTTCCCAATGGCCCTGTGTGTGTAATGAGGCCCCGTTTACTCTGCAGCGAGCTGAGCCTGCATTTAAGGGGCAGGTTGGTGGATTCTGAAGCCATCTGGAGAGCTTGAGGTTGCTTCATGTTTTTAAGTATGAAAGTAAGTAGCTATAGTGTAGGGCTATCGATTTTGTTTTGTTCTGTTAATGACACGCTGTCTTTCCACGTTTTCAGTATTTGTCGTGTTGCAGATGGCAGAGTATCCTTCCATAAAGAGTTGCCAAGATGCTCTGGGACTGTGGCCTACGTGTGCCAGGTGGGAATCTGCTAAATGAGTCACATTTAAATGGCAGTAAGGCTATCCTCATGTTTGGCGGGGAGTTTATCTTCAATGCAGTTTGCACTTCTCCACGTTACTTTCTCTTGCTTGTGCAAACTCAGGCAAACAACACTGCTTCACTTAATTATAGTTTTATTAAAGCTGATACAGAAATGCTTCCTCACAACCCTGTGCTCAGAGAGAAGCTGCAGGGGCTGGATTACTGGCTACTGCACCAACTGCTGGTATACATGAGCAATAATCCAAGACTGTTTCTTTCCAAAGACCATTCTTGCATTTCAGCAGTCTCCCAGGCAATTACTTCATGCTTCACACTTGAGCTTGCTCTCAGGGCAGAATGGCCTGGAATTGTCGTGGAATTTCTACTGGACAGAGGTGGTGGGGCATCCTGCGCTGCCGCTTGCAGACTAGATCCTGAGCCTCCTGTTATCTGTTCTGGGTCTGAGAGCCCCAGGCACCAGGCAGAGATGGTGAGATCATCACCCAGAGCTAGGAGGATATGTGCGCGGACCAGTTCCCTTTAGGGTCCTGTTGAGAGTTAAGGGTTAAAGCTTCACTTAAGGTGAGAAAAGTGCCAGAAAACATTTGCCTTAGTACAAAACCCAGAGGGGAGTGTTTCTTTCCAGTCACCTCCTCAAAGTGATGCAAAGCAAAACTTCTTGGCCTCTGCTTTTGTCATCACACATCCCCTCCCTTCTGCGCTGCCCTACTTTATCCCCGTCAGCATAGGGGGAGAGCCTACTGTTAGAGCTAGGCACAGCAGGATTTTTACCTGCTGCTGTAAATGAGCTTGGAGCAGACCTGTGTATGTCACTGACTTACACATGTCAGATCCACTATCTCTCCCATTCCTTTCCACACCCCCAGCCTCCAATTTGCCAATGAATTGTTAGACACCAGCACGTTCACCTCTGGCTTCCCAGTAAACTGCCTGAGGGCACTCCATGGACAGACTGACAAGAGAGTAATGTGCTAAATTCCCTCTTTGCTGGTGATTAATTTCACGGGGATTGCTCCTGTTAGCCATGCTTTCCAGCAGTAGTAACAAATTCACTTTTTTTTTGTCCCCACTTTTAAAACCTTTCCAGTGCAACTGGAATGGCTGGGAGAAAGCTAGTTGTTAACTGGTCATGGGTAATTAATGACTCCACCTTCCCCATCGATCAGCTGGGAAAAGCCAAAAGGATTTGAGTACTTGTAGCAAATGTGTGTTCTCTAGACATGCTGATAGGCAGTGTGCAAATGAAGTGGCAGTAGGAGACCATCTCATACCTTTTCCTGGAAGAAGCAGTATGTCATGATACACATCCCACACTCTTGTCAGGTGAAGAGTCTGAAATTGCCAGTGCTGCTGCTGTTGTGCAGTTTCTAACTGTGTGGGATGTTGATCCATGGCTGCTAGAGTGAATCTGACCCAATTTTTGTTCTATTTTTCCTTCTCAGATTCTGATTGTGGTTGTCTTTTTGACATGCTACAATTAAAATACTAGCATTAGAAAAGCAGGACATGGCAGGGGGCAGATTTGATGCTGACTTGCCCTTTGTGGCAGAGTAGAAAAGCATTTCTGCATCCTGTTTTGTTTTTGTTTGGTAGTAGCAGTGCAAGTACAAGCAGAGGAGATTTGACCTTTATACCATGTTCAGCTCATCTTTTCCTTTCCTATTTACATTTCCACACTGTAATAAATTATCTCCAGTTGAGCTACAAGTTGATGTTCCTCCAACACATAGTTCTCTCCTCAGTGGTACTGAGGCTCCCTGGCTCTGAGTGACCCTAAGTTAGCTGAAAGAGAAGAACCTGTGGTCTTCTGTATTACCCAATAGTTTTAAAGGGATGTCAGGGAGGCTGGATGTGGTTCTTCACAGGTGCCAGGAGCCAATGGACCATCTCCTGCTATAATATCCTCCTCAGGACTTCTCAAACTCTCTAACCTATTTTTTTTACATATTCTTCCTTGCCACCCTAAGCACTGGCTTTTCTCTCTCTGCTGGTACTGGGGTGTCTGGAATTCATTATACTACTGAAAGAGAGCCAGTCCCTCTTCTGATTGAACTCCTTTGTCCTCTTTGCATGTCCTTGCATTGCCTGCTCCAAAAGGCAGTAAAAACAGAACGAAAGGGATGTTGCTTGGGTATAGGATCTGACTAAATAAATTCAGAATATGTTTTGCATGTCGCTGACAAAAAAAGTGTTTATTGGAAGCAAAACTAGATGGAATCAGCTGCAGCCTTACTGCAAGCTCCTAAATTTGCTGTGCTGGCCCGTTGAGACTGATATCCTGCTTTTGACTGCCAGCTTTTGAACATCATCGACCTGTAAATGTTAGTATAGCTATTTCTGTATGTGAATGCATAGAACATGGTCTTAACCCAGGTGTAGTGGCTGTTTTGTGCCCTGAAGCAGGAGACTTGATTGCTGTCTCTTAGCACTTGTAAGCACTTATAAGTACAAAAGCTAATGGTCACACTTGCAGAATAAACTAATTAAGGGAAAACGCTCAAGTCCTTCAGTTTCTGCTCAGCCTTCCTTCAGTAAGAGCAACGCCTTGAACAAGGCCTAAAACCGGTGCCTGACCCACCGTGAGACTTTTGGATCGTGCATTAGCCCTGAAAGGTGCCAACCGGAGGAGCTGGGTGCCAGTAAAATGATATCCTAGCAGGGCTCAGCTGAAAAGGTACCACCGATAGAGCAGTCTCAGTCCTGAGCTGCAGAACAGATGTGGTGCAGTGCACTGCTGTAGAAAACCAGTGCAATAGGAAAATTAACTGTGCAGTCAGGGGCTGTGAATGCAGAGATTGGGTAGGTAAGTAATGTTGTATCATCAAACGTGTTTGTGTTAGTGGAGAAGGCATCTGTTGGTGAATGAATGCTTTGCTGCAGCATCCCAGTTGTGAGAGCAAACTTTACCACGGTCTTAATCACCCACTTGGGAAGGAACAAGCTCAATACAGTCCTGATTCTGATACCAGAAATCAAGAGTTATTCTGTGCTTTGGCAATGAAATTTATATCAAATCCATGGAATAGCCAGAAGGAATTTTTTTCCTGCTTGCTGCTTAAGGGATTGTTTTTTTTCATTTTGTAGGTAAGTCTTCAACTGATGGTTTTGGTCTTGTCTCTATTTGTTTAAAAGTGCGTTAGCAGTAAATCAAAGTGCATTTCCCCTGTAGGGTTTCCTGTATGTCAAAGCCATGTTAATTCTCTTTGATTTTCTTCCTTAGCCCCAGCCATTGCTGCAGATCCTTCCTCTCTTTGTCCCTTTGGACATCAAAGGATCGCAAGGGGACAGCCCTGGCAAGAAGCTCCTCCCTGCTCATTAGCCTCCATAAAACAGGAACTCACCTTGGCTAGCTGTGCTTGGAGTCTCATCCTCATCCTGGTCACTCTTGACACTGGATCTCAGAAGGAAGGGCTTTTGCTTGCTTCAGGAAATCAGACCTGCTTTTGAACTGGACTATTTTGGCTCCCCTTGTAAGAACTTTGGTGGTTCTCTTGGCTGTGCAAGCTCCTAGACTCCACAGTACATGGCAAAATGCAAGCTTTACCAGGTAAGTAAAGGACTCACTCCTTTTCCTTATTACGTTGAAAGTTCCTAGACTTATGCCAAGTGTGCACAGTCATTTTAGAAAGAGAACTGCTCCTGAAGCATTACCAGCATTTATAGTAGTGCGTGTGTGGCTGGAGAGGATTTATAAAATGCGTGGTTTTGGTAGGAATGGATAAGACATTGTGGGCTTGAGTGTTACTTGTGAGCTTTGAAAGACCTTTCAGAAGGTAGCGAAGGTTTACTCATAGTCGTGCCCAAAACTCCCTTGTCTGTGTCACAGTGATTGTTCACTGAAGGTTAGAGGTGTTATCTGTATGTTGTCTGCAAAGTACTTTGAGTTCCTTCAAGTTGAAGGCCACAGAAGGTTTGGAAGTACTTGTTATATTGTGAATAATGGTTCTGATACAAACTATTTGCTTTTTCTGTTGTTTTTTCTCTGCCCTTTGAAAGCAGGCATACCCCCCGCTGCCAGCTTCATGCCCAAACACAGGATTTTTCTGATTTCTTTATGTTTTTCTTCATCAGTCCATTTCATAATGTGCTGTTAACCTCTTCTGTGTGCGGCATGATCAGACTGGGCACAGTGACAGATAGGCATTGAGAAACAACTATTTACCTAGATTGTATGTGCACGTTAGAGTTGGTGGGGTATTCTCAACTTCATTTCTGTACCTCTGCAAGGTGTTGTTTCAGTCCTAAGCAAAACGCATCAGATAATTTCCATCTTCACGGTTGCTTTGGGTTTTTATAAAGCAGGCCACACTGTGTTGATCTGATTCCTAATGATTTCTGCCACCTCAAAAGAATTTTGAGTTGAAAAGCAAATAAGCAACAACGAAAATTATAAACTGTATTATGGTATTTTACCGTGTTAAAGATTGCAACTATTGCAGAAGCCGCCTCATTTTCTTACTGAGTTGTTTCTGGTGTATGACCCCATAAGGCAGAAATATTCATGGTGACTGTGTGCATTTGAGAGGTGAAATGAGTGTATTTGTAGAAACACCGTACTTTGGTTACTGCCAAAATGCTTTCTGAGAAATGAGGTTCCCTCCAGAGGGTCGGAGTGTTTCTATTTATAAGATGAGAGAACATGAGGGGTTTTTGGTTGTTGGCGAGATTAGTTTCTCAGGTAGCTTTATATCCTGATGTGCATTTCTTTTGTGGACACTGCATAGCTGTCAGTGACTTCCTCACTCGGAAGATAACAGCAACAGATGTAATAATAACTGGTTTTAGTGAAGGTAAGCAGCATACCTTCAGCCTTGTTGGAGTTTTCCCACTGTTGCAAACCCTATCCCATATAGTTTTGGTAGGCTGCAACAAATTTTCTGATATAACATTGTCCCAGTTATTGACAATTAATTGAGGGGCTGCTTTAGATGAGTGGATTGTACTCCAGCATCTCCTATCCAAAGATCTTATTCCCCCTGCAAGCATTGCCAAATTGTCTCTCATTTCTTTTTCTCTCCATCTTCAAGATAGGAAAAAGATACGCACAGCCTAGATGCAGAAACTGAAGGACAAGCTGCTCATATTTGTATAAGGACTTTAAAATTAAGCATGGAATAGATTAAAGATCATTTAATTTTCAGTGCCTATATTACAGCAGCAGTCTTCTTTTTCAACCTCATCTTGGCATGAGGAATATGTTCTAAGGTGTGGTGGCACCACAATTGTAATAATAATACTTTTAAAATAGATCTGAAATTCTTGCAAAATGTTTAAATCTCTTTCAAATAGTACTTAAAATGAAAACTAAGTTACAGAGAAGAGGAAACAATAAAAGTACAGCTTTAACAAGTTCGGTTCAGTGCTTGGACACCCTGCCACAAACCTTTTTTGCTGTAATTCCAACATACAGGCATCACTGTGGGGGAGATGTGTGCGTGAGTCTTGCCATTAGTTACATAGGCACAAAGTAGGAGTGAATTTGAAGCGCCTTGCAAGCCAGCCTCTGGCTGTGCAAAGAAGATCCAGAGTAGATCCTACAAATGGATCCGTCGCTGCAGAATCCCGCTGAAGCCAAGTGCACATGAGTGTGTAGCCAGCTGTGTGGATCCATTAGCAAGCTCACACCACTGCTGGGGTCCAGATCCCATGCAAACTGTTAATGTCCTGTTTTTCAGCCTCAGACTGCACACAAAATCTGCAGGGTGAACGACATTAACTGCATTTTAGAATCCTTGTTGCAGTGTTTATTGTATGCGCAGCTCTTTTTCTCTGTCTCCTGTAGTATTTCACTCATACAGGTGAATTGTGGATTCATTCTGGTAAAAAACAGATTATAACATCTGCCTTTTGATTTTTAATTCAGTATTGAACTCCTTTCACTTCAATTCCTTTTGATTTCATTGGAAGTCTCTCCTCAATAAGGACTCATTTAATGGCATTAGAATTTGCTTACAAAAACTTAATGCTGAAATTCATCTGGGGAAGGAGCGAGCATCTGTCTAGCTAAGCAAAATCTGTTTGCATGTATCTGTGACTGGATGACTCCTGTGGGAAATCAGCCCAATTTTATTGTAACTCCTTTTGATACATGTGCTGCATTGAGCTACCGAATGCATCGTCTCATGGCAGCTTTCATGTCTTTGCAAGAGGATATGGGGGAAGCTTTAGTAAGAAGATGTTAACAAGCTAATCTTAGTGAGCAAACTAGGTGTCACTTCTTAGCCAGTTCATTAATGTTGGATCAAAGCAGAAAAAAGGGTAGAGGATATATTTTTTTAAATGCCTAAAGACCTTTACAAACTGACAAAATTACATTTATGTGGTTTGGGTTTTTTTTTTTTTACTTCTTAAATACTTTTTTTTACTTCTGAAAGAGCCCCTTAGGCTCACACTGGGTTGTTTTTGTGGAAAGATACAGCTTCCTGAACAAAAGCTGATTTCTCTGGAAATAGTTGTCTACTTTTCATGCTTGTTCTTTTGAAGATGTTACTCAGAAAAGCTGTAACGAGGTGAAAATTCCCTTATTTCTGATACGTTCTGAATAAGATCTCGTCAGGCTGAGAGGCAGAAAAGTATCTCTTTCACACAAATAGTGGTGCATGCCTTTTAACACCTCACCCAGCATAAGTGGCCTGCTGGCACTGCTGCTCTGAGTGTCCCTGTGTCCAGCAGGCTTATCAGTACCTGACTGGGACCTCAGGACAGTGTTTGTGAAGCCCTACTGGGTATGAAATCAGGCCATCAGTAGCTATACCAGGTCATGTTTTCACCTAAAATTAAACTGTGGCAGCAGCAATCT
>JANHGB010047140.1:0-24305 GCA_026283785.1 Coracopsis vasa
TCTCATCGACCAACACCCCCAAGTCCTTCTCTGCAGGGCTGCTCTGAATCTCTTCTCTGCCCAACCTGTAGCTGTGCAATAATTTAGGATGCCGTCACTGTCCTGTGCCCAGTCCTGTCCCCTTGCACCCATGCTGACTTCTGGGATTCACAGCCACACGCAGAGCTGCAAAACCCATGGCCACATCCACCCTTGGGTTTGGGTATTGCTTAACATGCTACTGGCATGGGAGGATGCTATAAACATTAGGAGTGTTGCCTCTCAAGTGTCATTTAACTGCAGAGCAGAAGAGCACTCTAACAAAAGCTAACTTTCTTGACACTGGTAGGGAAAGACCTATTTTGTGGGGCCGAGTGTGTAAATGGTGGTTAAAGTAACCTCTAACAAGGAGGATCTTAGTATTTAAATGATGGGATCATGGGGTCATACAAAATCCCCTCTAAGAAGGCAGACTATTTATACAAATCATAGGAGCATAATCTCTCCAAAAAGCACAAGTAACAAAGAGTGCTTAGTATGTAGACGGTGGGACCACAGGTCACTCAAGTTTAAGTCCCCTCTGAAAAAGGAGAATTCAATACCTAAATACTGAAAGAACAGCCTCATTGTGTACCATCACAACAATAAAGAAATTATTTTTAAGTTGGAAAAAGCAACTCCTTTTACTCTTCTGTGGAAGTCTGTCATTAATGCTGTCATGTGCATTTCTATGCATATGTACAGCATAAATTGCCATGCCTGCTCTGAGAGGCTGCCTGAGTCACTGCAATATTAAGTTCTTTCTCTGCATGAAGATGTGTTCTTCTATACAGGATTTACACCAGACACGTGGTGTTCACACTCTCACTGCTCCCCTCCCTTTCCACATTGTCCCTTTCTGCTCATATCACACCCCTGTCCCGCTGCACTGTGCTTTTACAAATGATCCAGACTCCATCATGTGGCAGCTTTTATTTGTTCTGAAATACTGCCAGCTGCCCTGACCCAAGGCAGGGGGACTCTCAGATCCTTCTCTGGACCATCTGGATACAACACGTTGCTTCCCAGTATGATGCATGAAGGCAGGCACTGCAGAGAAAAACAGCTGCTGAATGAGACTTGGAGGGAGATGTGGCTTTATCATAGTGTTTGTTTAAAGATAGCCACCCCTTCACTAGACAGTAGGTCAAAGTCCTGGTGTGGATGTGCCTTGGTCCTGGGTCTTTCCCAAGTGAAGGTATCAAGATCATGTGGATTGCTGTGCAAAACAGTGAGCCCCAGGTCTGAGCGCATTTGAAGAGCTCAAGCCTGTTTTAAGATTATATCTGCAGGAGCAGAGTGCTCTAGTCTTATCCCGTGAATCTTCCTGCTAAGCAGACTATCACTTCAAAGTGAGAGAGCATTTATGCTACATTTGAAACATGTTATAATGTAAGAATCAGATTACGCGCGAATATCCTCCCATAAAACAAAGTGTGTTTTATTGCATGTTCGCAGGCAAAACATTTTATTACATTTTTATATGTAATGCAGTCATGTCTACATCCATATGTTGCACTTAGGGGGAGAATAGCTCCCATTATGAAAGTATATACATGCGTCTTCAGCTTAAACAGCCCCACTTACGGAAATAGAAGTCCTACCAAGGAGCACAAGTTCTGACAGATCTTTTCTATCTTCTTGGAAGAAGTACATCGTGAAGAGAAGTTGCGTTTGTATAACTGAGAGTAAAGTCCCTCTCTGCGCTTAACAGGGCTCCATGTCATTTGGATTGTATGTCTACATATATTTCTGATACGAGCGTTGTCTTGGCTTAGTTTGACAAAGACAATGGTGGAAAAAAGCAAAAGTTTCCATCTTTAAAATAATACTGGGTCATGCTTTGATCACCTAACATGTTTGCACAATTCTGATGAAATAGTAGTAATAAGGTATGTATATCTATGTATGGAGTGAGTGTGTGTACTCTTCAAATCTATGCTTCACTGGAGCAAAAAAACCCAGAGTGTCAGGCTGGCTGTGTGGGGGCGAATTTTCAAGTTAACTCCCCGGTGGCAGGAAAAAGCACTGTTCCACCTCAGGAAAGGGAACATGTGGGCTTCGGTCCAGCGTGCAAGCGTGTGGGTAGCACCTCAGGGTGTCAGTCCTCACAGTGACTTCAGCAGAGATCTTCAGATACTTCCAGTCAAGGTAGGTGTTCAACCACTCTTCTGGACGGGGACTAATTACTGCAGGTTTAAATCACATGAAATGGCCACGGGTACAAGGGCTTAATCAGTGATTAAAGAGATGATAAGGGGCATTAAGTAACAGCCCTGGTTTACTTCAACATAATTTTTCATTTTATTATATTCCATGTTTTCTGTGATTGTGATCACTCTTTCCAAGTTCTTTGAAACAAAAAATCAAAGAAACAAAAAAACAAACAAACAACAACAAAAAACCAAAACAAAAATAATCCCAAATGGTGGCTCTGGGCTTTTGTATTCCTCTGGATCACTTTAGGTCAGTAAAACCCTGAAGAAGGCACAGAGTTGCCAGGATCAGGGTTGTGTGTTGGTAGGAACTTTTCTCCTTCCCTTTTAAAAGAAGCTTAGAGCACAATTACAGAGCTGGATTTGCTTGCGTGCCAGAAAGGTGAACCGACTTTGCCCATTTTTTGCCTATTTCTGCTTCTGGAGCAGGCCACCTTGTCCTGATGGGAGAAGTTCTGGCCCACTGGTGGTTTTATGGTGAAGAGATGCAAAAAGCTGAGAAGATGCAGAGCTGAGTCAGATCCAGACAGCTGCACGAATTACTTCTGCAGCACTGAGTTTAAAGTAGTTTTGTTGCTCATGTCTCTGACAGCTGACCAAGCTTATGAGCTTACTTTTCATTGCCTACAATAGGTTTAGTATCCTGTCTCAGCCTGAAAGTACATGATAGGCATCTCTTGGCAATCCAAAACTGTGGAATCCAACAGCCCCTTCACCCCAGAAAAAGTTTTTACATCAAATTCCCACAGAAGTTTTAAAACATTGTTTGGTGTCTTTTAGTCTTCTGTTTTCAATAGCTGTATTTTTCTGGCATGTGGCACCTACATTGTTTCAAACCTACTTGTTATAAAAACACTCATGTGATGTACATAAAGGGCACCATATAAATTAAGTCATAAAGAATTTCAACAAAACATTTGCTCTTTGAGGATGAATCAAACTCAAGAGAGGCTGATAGTAAAAAAACCACAGGGAGATGAGGGGAGAATCATGTTCGTCCTGCAGGAGGTCATTACCAGTTATCACCACCAGCCTGTGAGATACCAAGACCCATCAGCCCTGTTCTGTGAGCAGAGGAGCAACTGCCTCCAACTTTGGGCTCCCAAGCAACTTCTTGGCTGCACTTGCATGGTGTGCGTCAGGGGGATTGAAGGTACAAGAGGGAGCCCAACTCTGGCAGGGTTGGGAGAGAGGGAATGTGTTGGCAAAAGTCCTCCTGCCTCTCCCAATTGGATGTGCAACTTTCAGGCTTAAAGTTATTGTTTTGCTTGCTGGGCCTTCCACAGCAGCTGGGCCAAGCTTCCTGCTAGGAGCCAGGATCTGCAACCTTATGAAAGTTGCCGGGCCCGGCAGGCTGTCGGTATTTTTAGCTGGATTGAGCCCAGAACAATTTTATTTTCATCAGAAATGTTCCCTGGCCCTACCACATGTGCAAGCCTATATGAAACCACCAAGAAGGCTCCCTCCCCCAGCTATCTTATTTAGCTTGAATTCAGCTGCCCAGCAGAACTGTTTCTTATCCAAGCCCTTAGAGACGGGAGAGGAGTGTAGAGATTTAATTATAATCTTTCTCTCTCTCCACCTCCCACAGTACATTAATGCTTTTCATTAGCCAAAGCCAAAACCTTGCTTTATAAGCTGCAAGAGCTGTCTTTTAAAAATACGTCCAACATTAAAAGAGTTCTGAATGGCAGTAACAGCAGCATAACCCCTCATCCACAGGTGTGGGAGATTCGCTGGAGGATTGCTGGTGGAAAGGCAGGTTTTATTTGAAACACATCTGATTCCTATTTCTGTCCACAGGCTGATTATCCCTCATGCTACAGCACTTCTGTGCCCACTGACGATTTCACATACAGGTCCAAAGGAATGAGAGAAAAGCCTCAACATCCAGGAGCTCTGGATGATTTTTATAAGTATCCAGATGTTTAGACTTTAATCTGAAGCTAATCCAAATAATACGAGGCCACTCCTAGCAGCAGCCTGACAAATATACACAGCCATTTATTCTTTGTGTGGGTCTAGAGCACATATTCATATAGACCTATCACTGGAGTAGATACCTCTTATACCCTCAGTGGTATAGAAATGCTGGTAAATCAAGAATGACATTTTCTTCTTACAACCAGAATGTTATTTGAGTGACACAATTAAGTAGGTGTCTTATATTGACGATAAGGTTCTGAGGAAATATAAGACATTGACTTAATTCTCATTCCCTTACAGAATACATAGAGCAGCCTTATAGCAGCCTTCCAGTATCTAAAGGGGGCCTACAAGAAACCTGGAAAAGGAATTTTCACAAGCACACATGGAAATGGGACAAGGAGTAACGGCTTTAAATGGAAAGAGGGCAGATTTGGGTGAGATATTAGGAAGAAATTCTTTACTGTGGGGTGGTGAGACAGAGGCACGGAGAAGCTGTGGCTGCCTCGTCCCTGGCAGTGCTCAAGGCCAGGTTGGACGGGGCTTGGAGCAACCTGGTCTAGTGGAAGAGCCCATGGCAGAGGGGTTGGAGCTAGATGACCTTTAAGGTCCCTTCCAACCTAAACCATTCTGTGATTCCCTGATAAAGCTGATTTTCAAGTTTGAAAAATTAGAGTTTGTTTCCAGTGTTTCTCCAGAAGAAGACCACCCAAAGGTCAGAAAGCACTGTGAGAAAGATGGAGACTGATTCCTCATATGGCTGATTTTCTACTCTTTTTTTAAACAAAATATAACTTTTCTCCCCATTCCCCTGCCATCTGCCAGGTTTAATGACATAAATAAGCAAATTGCTAGGGTGACTTCAGGGGTACTTGTTTTTGTCTCTCCAGTAGCCCTTGGAAGCTTAAAGCAGGCAGCTCCATTGTGCCAGCACTGTGCAAACGTATAATATAGTAGGAAATCCTCATGTGTGAAGAGCTGACAGCCTCCTTGTAGGGAAGAACACAACAAGCAGCATAACACATACCTGCCTGGTCAATAAAGGACAAGTGAAAAGGCCATGGGATTACATGGATTACAGTTGTTGGCTACACAGATTAACCAGACAGCTAAAGGCAGTAGGAATAATAAATATCTTTTCATGAGAAGGAGCTGCTATTGGGCTGCAGGCTGAATGTAGCTGTTCCAACTGTAAACTGTTTTTGCCATAAACACAAAAGCACAAAAGCTGAAGGAGAGGGAGAAGGCCCTGGAAGCAGTCCCATAAATGGGACACGCTTTCCCTGATTCGTCAACAAAATTTACACAGTTGACTGGGGTCTTTTTAATGTACATTTTGATGGTTTCTTATCTTACATTTTAATAGGAAATCTGCTGAATGTCTAAAATGCCTTTTGGCAGTTAGAGCTTTTGCTGCTGATCTCTGTGACTTAAAAACAGTTTAACTTATCAAGAAGCTTTGGTGTAGATCTGGTGTAGTGGGTAGGTTCATTTGGTTTTTAAATGCTTTCTTTTGGATCACTTGAAATCATCACTTACATTGTATATGGCCATTTATGCATTGACAGGTTGATGGGGACTTTAATGTACATAAAACTTTCTCTGTCAGGACTTATGCCTCTCTGTCAGATCTTATCCTGCAGTAGAGAGGGTTCACATACAGTTGCTGACAGATAAAATAAGCTCCTCCAGCAGCTGCAGCTTTGCCTCCCACAGATCTTTTTTCTGCTCTGATCCTGTGTCCCCAGCTAAGTGCTGGGAAAGCAAAGGCAGCACCATGGAGCTGTGCTGAGATGGGCAGGAGCATGGTGACAGACCTGGAAACAGAAGGATGAGTTAGTCCCACCATGTAGCCTCACCACAGCCATGTTGACTAGTCCCATAATAAGTCCTGCGATGTTTGACATCTCTCTTTAGCCCCAGCTGCAGGAGATGGGTGGCAGCAGGAAAAGCTTTGCTCAATTCTAAATAAAAGTGAATTTCCAGCCCAGATTCCTGCAGAGAAAACCTAAAAGGCAAGAAACCTTTGTTAAAAAAAAAAAAGTTTAAACTCACGAATCACATAAAACCTGAAAAAACTCATTAATTTTAAGTCTTTCCCATGATCTTAAGGACCTGAATCATTAATTTGAAACTCTTGGGTTTGAATATGGGGACCTGTCTTGTGCTGTTTGGAGAGCAAGCACTGAATTTTTTCACAAGCCTGGTGCAATCACAGAGTTGAGGTATGCAGATATTATATCTAATATGAAAAGGTGCCCAGCATCTGTCATTCCCACAGAAGCCAATGGAAACTGCAAACACTTAGCTCTGAAGGATCAGGCCTTTAATCATTAATGTGTTTCCAGATCTATAAAAAAAATGTTTCCTAAGATACTTTATTTCTGCAAGAAATTCCCTGTTGGCAAGAGAGTTTTCATAGCTCCTTAAAGACCTATAAGGAACTGTGGAAGAAATAAAGAGGGGCTTTACTTATGGAAATCAGACCTACTGGAGAGCAACTGGAAATGTTTTTTATGAGTCTTTATAATGGAACTACAGTAGCAGTTCCATGTTGATTTTTATTCTAAGACCCAATGTTTTTTTCTTCTTCTTTTTTAAGCCAAATTTTTTCCCACCTGAAACTTCACGTGTGGTCTCTTGGCAAAGGAAAGTATTTTTGGAAAGTTTAAGGCTGATCTGATAAGCCTTTTTTAAGTAAGGACGTTTGAAAACATAGAGATATTTTACTTCTTAAAAATTTTCAAATCTTTCCTTGTTCATTTAGAAGTTGAAAACTACTTACACTAAAAAATTTCCATTTTATTTTTATGTGTGCCATTAATGAAATACATCTCATGAACATACTTTTAGTAATTTTAGTGGTACCAAAATTTAGGGATTTATTAAGTTTTATGCAAAAAGGTAACTTTGGAAAGTAGAATAAAAATAAGTATGAGAGATTCTAGTGGTAGAAGATTAAAACATAACACGTAGGTATGTCAATCAGCATGTGGGTATGAAACAGTGGAGAATACAAAGTTTAATGTATACTAGAATCTTTGAAATCATTAAGGTGTTCATGTGTATTAAATTTATCCAGCCTTCCTTTTGTATTGATGATAAACGTTTTTGTAAATAATTTGATTCAAGTCAATTTAAACCAAACTACATGTCTAAAAACTGGTTTCCAGTAGTAGCTGGGAACTGGCATGTTTCCTCAGTGAATTGGCACCCCAGTAACAGTTCTTCTGGGGATAAAATGAGACAAGGGTAGATTCAGTGAGAGCACCATACTGAATTTTTACATAGACAAAATGGACAAAACCTGAAGTGACGAGTAGGTGACACACAGAGAGTTCTCCTGTGATACTTTGAGCTACACTGAGTATTACCGAAGAGAACTTTGGAGCAGAGAAACTTTCTCCCTAGAAAAATCTGCAGGAGACCCCATAGCAGAAAGGTGTCTTCTCAATTTTAAAATACCTTTGAGTAAAGTTTTAGCAAACAAGTCATGAAGCTTTGATAATGGATGGGCTTTAACTTGTGGTACACAGCCTGATCACACAGGTCACTGGATCTGAGCTTTGTTCGTGACTGCTTCTTCCAAGCTTTCCTCCATGGCCATGGCTATGGCAGTGCAAACCCCCAGGCTCTCCTCCATTTCAGCATCCTGGATTGCTGACAGTTCCTCATCCTTCTCAATGGCTCTGATGGACACTCTACTTGCAGCCCACAGAGATTTCGCCTCAGTTCCCATTAAGGCTGCTTCTGAAGAAGTTCCGTGGGTTTTGCCTCTTTATTTTGTTCTAGACAAATATTGTTATAGAAGGTGATTCATTTAATCTCTTGGAAAAGACAACCTTTGTCCCAGCAGACAAGTGCCACTTCTCTTTTCCACATGCTACCCTCTTCTTTATTCCTGTTTACTCTTCTTTTTCCTCCCCTCACAATGATAAATCCATGCCTGCTCGTTTGTGCACGATGAGGCAGTGCCGTGTGATACATTCCATACAGCATTTCCTTCAATGCCTGCCAATTTCAAATTGTATAGATTTCAGTGAGCTTATATCAGGTCTAGGACAACGGTTTGAAGGGCAGAACTGAGTTTATAGCTACAGATAAGCTTAAGTTGCAATTGCTCAGTGTTATTCTATATAGGTTCCATGGCGTGATGGAACGTAGTAACAAGAGATAAAATGTCCTTGTAGGTTGCCTTTTGGTACTGAAGTAATTCCCTATGTGGTACTTGGGTGACTCCTTCAAAAACATGACATGGCTTTCTCAAGTAGTATATGTGTTGAGAAACAGACCTTCTTAGACCATCAGTTTGTTCACAACAGTGTTCTTGTCAAACCAAATGAGGCAGTAATGGTATATGAGGCCTTGGCTGCATTGCCAACTTTCTAGATGTTTGATGGGTGTATTGAGCTGCTACGCTGGTCTGTAGGTTTTGTATATACATGCTACGTATAATGTATAGATTCTGTGTATATTCTATAATATATATTCTAGGGATTAACTTTTCTGATGTTATCCATAGTGTCCAGGAAAATTATACTTGAATAGGCTATCCCAGAGATAGAGCAGTAGCAGGATAATGATTATCAAATTTGTGGTAGGAATTGGTATGGAAATCCAGCTCAAATGATGAATATGTCATCTTGGGAACAGGTTGGGCTTAGAATTTGGAAACTGAATTAGAAATCCTTCTAGAGATGTCCCATGAAAAGGCTTGCATGACGTAGGTCATTTGAACTCTCATGTCTCTATTCATGTTCTGGAGGAAATGTGGGCTATTGAAAGTAAAATTACAAGTGAAGATAAAGTAAGTAAGGGCTTTACTTCCTTCAGGCCAGTAAGATGTATATAGGTCCCACTCAAGAATATTCAAGTTTTAATGCTATCACAATCTGGATTGTTGATTTACAACCTAGTGATATACTCAATACCCAGAGAATTACTGATGTGCAGGTGACTTGTGTTATGTATTCTAAGAAGTCTGTTGTAACTTGCAGAAAGGTATTACTAGAATGTATTTAATCAACAAGTAGTGTTGGAGATGATTCTAATGAATCCGGTAATTCTTCAGTACTGATCACCTCATCAGAGATTATCAGCTTGCCAAGATTCCTTAATTTGTGGCTCTTTTAATAGAAGAACAACAATGGATGAGATTCCAGGTTATATAGCTTGTTTTACAGTTGTTTGGGAAGAAACTTGAGATTATTGTTGAAGTCTAAATTGAGGGGGCACTTAGGATCATGCTTGATATTATTTTATTTAGTAGCAGAAGAGGGATGTCCACTGTCCTCATTGCTACTGAGGTTTATAGTACTGTATCTCCTCATCTTGGTTTAGACTTAAGCACTGGTAAGCCAAATCTGGGGGATCTACTACCTCATGGCTACCCTTCTTCAAGAATAGGAGTTCTGATAATAATGACATTGAAAGTATTTTGTGTGGGATTCATCTCACCAACTTCAGCCATCAAAGAGTTTGTTTTCTATCATTCCAAAACAGAAGCACAAAGTAAGTGGGATCATCTACCCCCTTGTGAATGCCTGTGTCTCTGATTGACTGTAGAGAGAACATAGAAAAGCAGCTGAGATCACCCTTTGGAAGTGGAAAGGGGATATGATAGCATCATGCCATTCAGGGTATGGACATGGAGAACTCTCAATTTATTGGGGTTTAACAATTTATTCATCATCTACAAAGCCATAGTAATTGATATGCACAATGTTCCCAGCCCACCCAAGTTAAGTGCTCACTTTAATTGTTCTCTAGAGACACTCATTAAGCTGTGGTAACTTAATCACATGTCAGTGTCTATTCAGACCTTAATTTCTCAAAGTCATGGTCATATTCACCAGTTTTGTTCCAGAAAGCCATCTAAATATTGGCTAACACTATACACATAGACTGAGACACACAAAACTAGAAAAATGAGAAAAATAATAGGTTTATAGTTTTTCTTCTTATTCCAAGCAAGCCATCCAAGTAATAAACAATGCAAATGTAGAAAAGTAACAGCATCTCACTTTCCTTTTGGTATAAAGTTGACTTTCTGCAGGAAGAAAGGCAATAAAGCTATTAAAGAATTTTAAAAATCATAGCAGTCACATGATATTTTTATTTGCTTTCAAACAGGAGCTGTGTGGCTTAGGGAAGGGATACACTGACCTTTTGTTTCTGTGTTCTACAGCTTCAGCGCTGCCGCAGGCCCTAAGTGAAAATGAGCCTATTGGTCTCATCCAAACCCCAGCGCATGTTAGCCCACATTACAAAACACCAGAGAATTTGGCACAATCAGCAGTTTCTGCTCAAGAGAGGCCCAGGACTGCAATAGCAGAGGTGTTAGAGATCAGGACTTGGGAACGCTGGTTGAGTTATGTGGGAAAGCAAAATACTCAGTCTCTCACTTTCATTGGGACTGCATTTGCTTGCACAAAATAAACACAGTGTGTACAACACAAAAAAAAATATTTCTATCACACCAAATGATACTTATAAATAAGGCGAACAGCTCATTACCACCATTCATCCAAAGGTCACGGACTGCTTTTTAAGCAGAAATTTAGCTGTGCTGGTGAAGCAGCGTAACATCATTCTTATTTTACAGATGGAAAAACTGAGGCACACAGACACCTTTCTATCCAAGACCGCACAGGAAATCTGTGGCAAGACCAGCACAGGCTCCTGATCACTGGAGTCTGTGTGTGTTGGGGTTTGGGAAGGACCACGGAGCTCACTTGCACTCACTTGCCTGTGGCAGGGCAGGAGCTGAAGATTACACAAGAGACAGGTCAGTGGATCCATTCCCTGAGCCACAAAGCTCCAGTTTGAAAACAAACACAAATGCAATGAGACTTTTCTGATATTTTTTCCCCTAATTTTAATAGTTTCTTGTTTCTTGGCCTCAGAAGTCAGTTTTACACCAAGAATAATTATATGTTACATACTGTTATTTGCCTGAATTTGCCCTCTCTCTAATTTGAAAGGTTTAACAAAAAGAAAAAGCTGTTGACTACTGGACTCTCTGGCTGATGTTGTCCCCTTAGCACCATATGATGACAACCTGTTCTAGCTGAAATGAGTGAATGTTGTTTTCTGCCTCTTTTTTCAGGTTATTGTTTTTTCCTGAACTGATATCCACATTACTTCCTGCTTACATCCTCCGCTCTGTACACTAAATTAGACATTGTTCTGGGTCCTGGACTTTTGGCTATAAATGCAGTTGCTTGGAGAAAAATCAAGCATCCAGGAGAAACCAACCCAGACAAAGCAATGCTGTGACAGAAGTGGCTTGCATGGGAGTGAATCCAGAGGAAAATCTGGCTGGGGAACTCCCTGAGTCTTGTGCAGGTCTGGGTACATCCTCACATCCCCAGACTGTCACTACTACAAACTATTCTCATTCCCAGGTGCCTGGTCAAATGCCTCAGGCTGTTTTGGGAACACCAATCCCCTCCTCCACACCTTTCATGCCTTAAAGGCTGTCTCCTAATTTGCTGTTTGCTCTCTGCAAACACTGTGTCGTGAGCCATTAGATGCCATGTGAACTTCTCTGCGGATTCCTTAATTAAAAAAAATGACTTGGACACTTGCCACCCAGTTACCCTGCATTACAGTGAGACCCATTAAGTGGGATTACTGGTTGAGGACACAATCACACTCACTAACTACTAATGTGATGCTCACAGCAGCATGTGTCTGCAGGGCTTCCCAGGGTTTCCAAGTAACACAACAACCTTTGGCAAGGGGAACATCCATTGGGGGCCAAAAAGATGGGCTTTTCAGTAGAAATTGCACCGTATTTCATTGGTGTCCCTCATATGAGCTTTCTGCCTGCAAGGAATGGGACAGGAAGCAAAAGGAAGTCACAGATGACCTGGTGCAGCAAACATCAAGCTGGTTGTGGAGCAGGTTCAGTCTCCAGCATGTAACAGTAGCGTCCTGGGCTTGCAGTGTGAAGCACCAGCAGAAAATATGGGGATGCCTTCAAGAAGAAAGCAAATCAGAGAAAAGCCAGTCTGTGATGAGGTTTGTTAGTACTGTAACATCTTACTAACTTAAAGCCAAAGCGCAGTGATAGTGTCAATGCAGCTCAGGTTAAATATCCCACCTCTTCAGACAACCCTGGGGAAGTGAAACTCGGTCTGAAATGAGAAACATTTCCCAAGGATGAGTTCATAGATCACGAAATGTGGAGATGGAAAGAATCTATTCAATCATCTATCCCACCTCTCTGCCAGTTCAAAATTACTCCCCATGATGTTTTTAACATAACTGCTTTTCTCATTTAAAAGAAAAAGGCTGGGGGTGGGGGAAGAGAGAGGTGCAGGGGGCAGGAGAAATACATAGAAATAGTCTATGAGGTTTTCTATCAAAATGTGCCTGATTCCTTGACTAATTCTACTGTCTGCTGTTGCTTTGCTCAGATGAGTTCAGCAAGTGCCAGGATGAAGGGGGAACCAATATTTTCTGGAGGGACTCTTCCACCACCTGCAACATCCAGCAACTGGAAAAATCCTCCCAGTATTTGAGTTGCATCTGCATTTTCTTAACTGCATTCAATTTTTCCTCCCTTTGTGTGAGACTGAGGAGTTGTTCTTCCATGGTAATATTCTATGTCGTTATGGACCAGCTAACCTGGAAAGTGTAAGAGGCCCCCCTCTATTTCAAATATTATGTGCAGACTGACACACACCTTTACTAAAATAATGGAAATAAGCCATGAATCTAAGAAGTGGTTTGGACAATGCAGTTATGAAAGAAATCATCCTATTTCACTGTGGGGAAGAGGAGGACAAAGGCAGTTTTTCACCTCTAACTAAGGATTCCATGAATCTAACCTTATTTTCCCCAGCTTAATTTATGTCCTTGTGTTGCAGAGTCTGGATCTCTTTTAAATATCTGGTTCAGTGTTGCAGCCTGTTTCACCTCTAGCACAAATTTCCTACTGCTCTCTGGGGGTCCAGATATCTTGAGACCCTTGCAGGGCTCCTTGATGATGCAGGTATTTGGAAAAACACTTTCCATGCTAAAAAGTTCAGGAAACTGAAGACAACACATTTATTACTCAAAATATCCTGTTGACAGAGGTAAATGGTAACCTGTGCAGGGAACAAGACTTCTCCCTGCTCACTCTGACATGGATGCTGCACTGGGATGTGTGTCAGCAAGAGCTTGGCTTCAAGTGGACTCCACTTTTTTTGGCTTTGGGACATCTGAGCCCGTGCTATAGACACTGTAGCCACTTCCACACTGCTGAGGTGTGAAACACTGATGTCAGTGTAACAGCAGAACTGGCAAAGCTGCATTTTGTCAACTTGCAGTGACAAAAATCAAAACGTTCTTGCTCTGCTCATCTCTTGCATTCCTCGCAGTGAAATGAAAGACTGTGTACAGAGAAGAGTCGTGCAACAAGCTGTCGCATCAGCTTCAAAAGCAATGGCCCACACAAGCAAATTTCCCTACTATACAGTCATGGTATTTAAGATTATTTAATCAAAGGTGGGAGAAAGCAAGAGGTTTTGGGTTGTTTTTTTCCCCAAAGAAATCATTTCAGCCACTTCCAGAATGGGCCTAAGTTTTGACAGCAGCATCTACCCACAGACACAAGGTATGAATTGCTTAATTATCTGTGAAGACTACAGGAGCCATGTCATGCCTGACTCACCAACAGCTATTTAAAAAGTAAAAACACAAATGGAAAGTGGGCTGTTCTAGCTTTCCTTCCTGTGCACATGTGTGCTGCGGTGTGTCTCCTGGCAGTGCTGTGCCCATCCTCACTGGTGTGCAATGGACAGGGCTTGGGCATCACAATGCTAACAACCTTCCAAGGGACAATGCAAAGAAAGAGAAGAAAAGCTGGAAAATGTGATTTTCCAGAAAAAAACCCCAAACAACTCAAGCAAGTGAAGTCTTCAGGTTAAAGACAATTACTGTAGCACTAAGATCCGTTTCATGTGATTTTACATAGAAAGCTTTCAACATTTCCAAAACTGCCATTAAAATGGGCAACACTAAACGTTACTCCATTTTGTGTAGCCTCATACTGATGGCAAGCACCGAGCCCCTTAGTGTGACTCTGAACACAACACTTACCTGTTGGATGCTGTGGGACAGTAAAGTGGCATAGTCTTGCTGACAAGCCTACAGTTTTGCACCAGTTGTAAGGCTGTTCTTCGCTGGAGGAATGTTTTCCTTCTCAGGACAGATCGGCGCTAGCTGGAACATGAAGGCAGAGCTGCACTTGTGGTGTCACCAAATCAACTATGTGATTAAAAAAAGAAACCTGTCTTTTGACATAATATAGAGGTAAAATTAAAAATTGCTATTTATAGAGAGCAGCCGGAATTCAGAGATTGGGATGAAAGCTTCAGACAACCCCTTCTGGAGTTTTATGGAGTTTTCCAGAGTTTTGCAACTATTGTATCTGAAAATAGCCTTCCTGTAGTATTTGAGGTCCTCCACTTTCAATCCCAGAAGATAACATGGAGGTGAACGGAAATTAAACATCAATAAAAAATAGCAATAGTTGACTTAAATATTTTGATCTTTCGAAAAAGTTTGGGAAAAAAAGTACAGAGAAGTTTCTTCCTTTTATTTATTTATTTATTTTTCTCTCCTTCTTTCCCTGTCTTCTTCCTTTCCTTCCCTCACTTTATTCTGCACTCCTGCGGCCGGGTCCCGGCCCCCACCAGACTCCCAGCCCCTCGTCACCTTTCCCACTTTTAATTCCTCCCACCTTTTCACCGCCTCACCCCCCGGTTTCTCACCCGCCCGCCGGAACCCCTCCATCCCTCGGCTCCGTTTCACCCGCTCAGCCCCGCGCAGCCTCCGCGCATCCTCCCGTCGCCCGCGCAGCCCCGTGCCGCACCTCGTCGGCGACTCGACAGCGCCACCCGCTGGGCGACCGCTGAAACGGCGGCCCCGCGCAGTCCTCACGCAGCCCCCGCGGCTCGTCTGCGGTAGCTCTGGGGCACGAACCGGCTTAAAGGCGAAGAGGTGGTGAACGTATAAAGCCTAACATACACGGATGAGCACCCCTTGCCTGTCGCCCCGAGGGACAGTGGCTGCTGGACTCCTTCACAAGTTCCTGCTGGCTATCTTCTGGGGGGAAACAAGGTTATATTGGACATTTAAGTTCCATGCACCCATGTTACAGTACTGTGAGCTGGGCTGCAAAATTAGAAGTTGGTAAAAGCCTGGGTGACCCTGCTTCAGCACAGGCTGGCGCACATATGCAGGTTCTGAGATCCTTCCCAGGTTGTCCCTATCTGGTGGCCAAGCCCAGGTCCATCCTTGCCTTGCCCATGGAGGGGTCATCCCAAGGAATGCTGACCCAGGTCATCCCCAGCAGAGCTGGTGGCTCAGTGAGGACCACAGGAGGCACGAAGTGCCCTGGCAGCCGAGGTGCTCACCAGCTGGGTTCACCGAACGGGTGGCAGCTCTCAGCTGTCATCTCTGCGTGCCGCAACTCCTCCTCTGCACAACAGCAATACCTCCCACCGCCTCCCCGAGTTGTCCTCATCCTGACCGCCTTTGCACAGAGCAGCGGGTGGCAAACACGAAACCATGTGCTGAACTAAATGTCACATTCAGTGAACACTGTCCATTCTATGCATGCAGTGGAGCAGGAGCCTTCTGATAAAGAGTTTGTAATCATGGAATGAAGAACTGTCACATTATGCCTGTGCAAAAGGGAGTGAATTGAAGGAGGAGTAGGAAATCTGAACTCTGACGGCTCGTCTTTCCATTGCTTGCTTGATACCGCTGGCTTAACAGTGCTCTTTGCACTTCAGTAATGGCCACAAACACAGCAAAGAGAGAAAGCAGAACACACTGTGGTGGGGTGAAATGATAAAATAACTTTACCTAGAGCAGCTTTGGGTCCTTTGCATGACGAATTTGTAGCACATGCAAATTTGCACATAACTAAACACAAATTTAGCAACTGTTTGCATAGGCTCCAAGCGAGTTGCCTCTAAGCAATGAGATATTCAGCTTAAAACTGTTAAAAATACTCAATTTCTAGCTGTGGTGGTCCATCAGTATTGCACATGTATCCTGGTATATATCTAGGACCAAGTATGTAGAGCTGGCTGTGAAGGAAACACTCTTTAATGTTTGACAAACAAGCAGTTCTGCTTGTTTGAAGCTGGTCATCAACTTGGAGGGCAAAATCAGTCCTTGAATAGGGATTCACTAGTGCAGGTGCACTGCTCAAAGGTGAATGACAGAGGAAATTTATGACAGGGTATAAAAACTTTACCATGATGATAGGACTGGTCAAAGCAAAAACTAACACCTTCTGGAAAAAAAAACATTCCAGACTTCCTTTCCGATTTAAACCTCAAACTATTTCGAACAGCTAAAATAAAATGTGGGGCAGTTAGCATGAGACTTATTTAGGTAAAAAAATATTTACTTAAAAATCTTTTTTTTTTCCAATTTATTTTTTTAGTCTTGACATTTCATCAATATTTAGATTTTGGAAATAAAATTAAGTAGTTCTAACCATGCAATAGAAAGCTGGGGGAGGTGTGTGTGTGTTTTTATTATGTTATAATATATGTTTTCTATTTCCTGAACTAGTTTGCCTCATTTGCTAAGCTGAGACTCATGCTGAGTAGTAGGAAAATACTTTAATCAGATAGAATCAATACAATCATGATGACTGTCTCTCTGCCGGATCAGTTTCTTGTTCACTAATTTCATGATGTAGCAAGTGTATCTTATGCTTGAAACCTGGCATGCGGGTGGGAAACATCCTGATCCTTTAAAGATACTACTGCACGAAAACCCAGTTGAAACAACAGAGTACGTATTCAAGCAAGGACTGCTTAAATGAGTAAGGCTTTGAGTTATTAAAGCCCAGAAGGACTGTGAAAGGGGAGGAAGCTGTTTCATAGATGCCTGGTAGCGGAAGATGTAAATACATAATAATCCAGGCGAACAGGCTGGTTTTGTGGATCATATGCACAGCAGTTGTGCGAAATTGGGTGGGGTTATTTGGAATGAAAAGAGAGGATGCACGTGGAGAGCTCGGAAGCACAGATGCTCTGGGGCAGGATGTCGGGGTGGGTATATGAAATCACAGAGGTGCAAACAGTGTTTGCTCTCCACCTGAACCCAAAGTGGGGTATTTTAACATTAAAAAAAAGTGAGCTTTCTGAGGTGTGGCAGCAGTGTGTGTGATGCAAGAGATGGTGATGCAGTCACCACTGAGCCGGGACACCTACTTCTGGATGCAGGTTCCCTTGCACCATCCTTGCTTCCCTTGTCAGAGGCAGGAAGGCACATTTCAGGCTATTCTCTTTGATGCTCTGTCGTCTGCTGCATAGCAAACACAACACGCTGCAGAGAGCAGATTGAACCCTGGCTCAAGGTCTACTCGCCATAGCAGCGGTCTGAGAGCCTGCTGATGCCATGAGGCTGGGGGAGCTGTGAATCCCCATCCCAGGGGCATGTTGGATGTTCATAGCTTCTACCATGCTTCATCTCGATTAAGGTATGATGAAACGGGGCCTTAAACCTCAAACGTGCTAAGGGGTAACTTGATATAAATGTGCAGCTGCAATGATCTCCTGAAAGGGGGTGAGTTGCACATTTTGCAATTAGGGTGAGCTAATTGTGTGTGTACAGGCAGTTGCCACGGCTTAGCTGATGGGTGGTAACTTATTAAACCACAGTAATATGAGCGTTTTGAGTCAAGAAACCATACCCAAAGTGTTTGCAGACTCGGGGCCTGAGAACCCACTGCCCTCCCATTCCATTGCACCATCATCTTGAGGACAAGGAAAGGGATTGAAAACTTGTCCTGTACAGTCCAATGCAAGATGAAGTTTCCCAAGGGATTCTTAAATTTCTACCCAGAATTTCAAAGAATTTAACAATGTTTTCTTTTTAAATGACCTTGAATCAAAATATTCATTTTAAGTGGGATGTTTGGGAAAGAAAGAGTTCTGGAAATTTTCAACATAAACACTAATTCTTGTAAAAAACCATGAAGAGCTATATTCAGAACGCCTGAATTTCCCCTAAGTCTCTGGGTCTAGTGTTTCTTACCTGCTAGGGTAAGAGCCATCCAGAAGGGAGCCTGTCCAATTTGGTGGAACTGTGGCCAGAGTACTTTTCTAGATGTAATGTACTTTTAATCTGTAGCACTTGCTAGTTTCCTAGAAGCTTGAAGAGAAAATTATGTGCCAAATGCTTTCATTCCTCTGTACTTGGTCATTAATTTTGTGTGCACATGCATGAGGCTGGGTGAAGAGAGTTGAAATCAGCTTGGGTTGGGTAATTTTCAGAGGCTTTCCAATGCCAACCCTGTTAGCAACACTGATGATGTGAGCTTTGACCTGGAGAGCATAGCTCAGATTCTAGCCCTGGTGAAGTCAATGGGATGTTGCTATTGATCTTCAGACCAAGATTCCAGTGCACTTAGCTGGATAAAAGTGAAGGGTATAAAGAGCCCTTAGGGAAGCTCTTCTTTTTAACGAAACTGGAGATAAATCAATTTGTACTCAGGGCTAATGCCTTGCTGAAGGAACTGGAGCACAAACCCTGTAATAGGGTGCTTGTTTGTGAGAGCAGATTGTGTGAACTAATAGAAACAAGTGTAGAAAGTCAGGAAATTACCTCCCTAAGTGCTGGGAAATAAAGAAACAGCCCCTTGCAGCCTGGGTGAGAGGGGTCTGGGCTTCGGTGAGTGGATGTCATACCAAAGCAGGTGGGAGGGAGCGATATCATCACTCTGCGCTCTGCAAAGCAGAGGGGCCTCAGAACTGCAGCTGCCTTCACGCAGGTTTCCTCCCCTGACCTCTCTGCTGCCCATGTATCTCTCCTCCAAGAGGATAACGTTTGAAAAAATAGCCAAAACCCTCATTTCACAAGACTTGTTCAATCCTCCGCCCCATCACTATGAAGGGTGATGCCAACAAGAGTAGATACACACTCACTAACACCTGTGTAGGGGTGTGTATAACATTTGTGTGCATCCCCTCTGCCTGTTTGCTGCCTGACGTTATGCTAAGTGTTGCTCTGGAGATCACAACATTCCAACAAACACCACCATATTCTGCTCCCAAGGGAGCCCTTTTTGCTCTTCCCTTGAGGGAGGGAGTCACACTTAAAAGAAAAAAGGGGGATATCTGGTGCTGGCCTGACCATCATGGTTTTATTTCCCATTTCTAAATGAATTCTAAGCTGAGACATCCCATGCAAAATTTCAACCCAGGGCAGTTGTCTGCATTCACACTAAGAACTAGTGAATAAGTGTTTTGAGGTAGCCTTAATTATAGCTGTGAGAATGACACCAGTGTAACATTTAAAGTGTGAACATAAAATATGGCAAATCAATCAGAGTATGGAACCACACTCGGAAAGTATTCAGCTGATGATGTTCATGATCACACATTAAAAAAAAAGATAAAAAAGAAAAGAAAGAAGAAAAAAATCTCACGTGGAAATTCACTCCTCCAGCCAATGGAAAGAGATACTTTTCTATCTCATAGTCAACAAAATTCCCTCACCTACTACCCAAATCTCAGTTAAAAGGAGCTTAATTTACCCCTTTGAAGAAAAAAAAAGTGTTTTACAAGCCGTTATTCCTGCTCAGCAATCACACAGACATTAAATCTTATTGCAGAAAGAGGAGGGGAATGCCTCTTCTCAGCATTACAGCTGCAGCTGTTTGACAGAAGTAAGTGACTTCATAAACCCTCCTGATTTGGCAGTAGGAGAGTGGAGTTTTATGCTGTCTGCTGCACAGTCACAGGGGCTGAGAAAGCTCTGCAAAACAGTCTTTACAAATGTTTCACCTCAGTTTATAAATGCCTTTGCTTCACCGTGTTAATGCCTCTTTTGCTTTGCTTTCCATTTACCTTCACTGGATCATCTACCAAGACCTTTTATTGGTTTCAAGTGATTGATCCCACTGGTCCCACATATTTTTCTTCTTTTTTACTTTTTTGTGCTTTTCTGAACAGAAGATACTGCACCTTCACCTTTCCACTGGTTTCTTGGCTTATTATGATAAGATGTAGTTAGGATTTAGCAGGCTGTCTTTATTCGCAGTGCAAGCAGGCTGTACACCTTCTCACAAAAAAGTCCGTACTTGAGCACTATATTTTCTCTGTCTCTCTCAAGTGCCCACTCCATAAAGAATTACTTGAAAACACATTTTATTGGGCTGTGATGAAAACGTAGATTTCTGATGGTTGTCTTCTCAGCCTCCACTTTTCTGTATTCATTTTGAGACCTTATTATTGAAGAATTAATTCCTGTTTCTCCAGAGCAACTTCTGGAGAAGTTCCCAGCTCTGATTAACATGGCTTTGGTATGAGTTTGGTATGAGAAGGCTATTCAGGACTTCGCAGGAACACCATTTCCACTGGGAAGTCTTCCTTGATGTAAAGTCAGCAGGAACTCTTGCTACAGTAAAATCTCCACAATTCACCTTTCAAGCTATCTATTATTTTTATAGGACCATTACAGCTCATAGGCCTTGCTCTTTCCTTAGCCAAGCAGCCTTCTGTTTCACATTGCCAGGAGATCTTGCTGGATTTGTCTCAGAGCAGATAGGACTGGGATGCAAGAATCTGAAGGGAAAGCTGCCAGTGAACAAATGAGTTTCTCAACAATGGTCTTCAGACACTGGTGGGCTTCATGTAAGTCTCTCTCAAATTGTTGTCCCTGTCTTTGTAAAACCATATGACTACAGATGTTTCTAAATTCAATGCTATCCTAAAAGCAAAAGCAAAAAGAAGTGAGTTAAAAATACTGCTCCCCAAGTTTTCTAGCCATGATTTTTTTTTAAGCAGAAACTTCTTAATCGTAACTGTTCATCTCTGATTTAGTGGGAAACATCTTCAGTTTTGAGATACATGTAGTGTAACCATTAAATACCTCTGCAAGCTGTCTTGGCAGTTCGCCTTGGGTTGCAATTTCACCTACTCACTTTAAAGGGACACTTTATTCCACAGGCATCAGCAACTAATGTTTGGTTTTTATTATTCTGTTTCTACCAGAGAGGCCTTTTGTAGCTGTTGTCAAGCAATTAAACTCCCTCTTCCCTGACAGGGAAGAGTATCACATCAGGGAAACGCTATGTCCAGATGTCTAGGGAGAGCTCCCAATGGCTCCCAAGGGGACTTTGTGACAGCAACCCTTGCAGAATCATCACTTCCATGCAGTGTCCCTCATCTGTGATGTGACTGGGATCACCAGTGAGGCAGGTAACCTTGACAGCTCTGCTGGTCACACACCGTAATAAGTTACAAAGTCTTCCCAGTTCTTCAGATATGGCATGGCTTGCTGAACGAAAAGTGCTGCTTTAACACCTGCCTGCGCTAAGGAAATGCTCTCCATGAGCAAACGCAGTCAAACCAACATCATATGTTGCAGGGGCAACCCAAGAGAGGGGTGGAATCAGATGGCAGAAGCACAGCTTTAACTTGCAATGGCTCCCCAGCCTGGTTTTCTCTAAGAAATTGCTGTGTCAGCACAAAGGAAGAAACATCTCAGTGCTTGGAATGACAATTTGAGGATCTTTCTGTCAGCAGGATCAACCACTGTCATCCTAAAATTTATTTGCAAATATGGTCTTTGTCACAGCTTATGCCTTCATGAGGTCTCACGAGAAAAGAACACTCCAGGACAAGCTGCAGGGGATGGGGGAACCTTCTCCTGTAGCTTGTGGTACACACCAGATTTTGGCACCTCTTACCTCCTTCACTTGATGTATTTACTCCTTTAGTTAGTAGCAGCCTGTACTTCAGCTGAGAGGAAACTGAGTTTTAATGTTATTCTTAAACGCATGAAGGTTCAGACTTATTGTTGGTTTTACCCTTGTTATTAAAAACAACAAAGAAACCAATTTGAAAAACTCCATTTCACCAAGACAATCCCAGCTTCCTGATGGGAACAGAACAAAGGATTGGCAGTTGAAGGTTTAAAATGTGGGTTAACATCAAAACCAGTGCTGCATGACTGCCCCAGCCAGCAAATAGAAGGCATTCATTATTGAAATACTGAAACTAGCCATCCAGCACCATTCCTGGGCCCTTAGGTATTGTATGATAGCAGTTGTGGGTTTGCTGTGGGCAAGGTGAACTCACTGCTCTGGTACACTCCTGTGCCAAAAAGCCAGGGAGTCCTGAGTCAGGAGGTTAGCTGAAAAGCAACCTTTTTCACATATATTTCCAAAGTTTCCTTTTTCAGAAAGATTTTGATGTTTCGTTTGAAGGTCACCTTTCAAATCTGTTCTGTAAAGTTGCCTTAGGTATAAAATCCTTACTCAAATATATTAAAAGGTCAAATAAATTGCACTAAGTAAACAAGCTAGCTTTGCTAGCTTTTGCAGGTGTCCAGCACATGGGAACTTCAGGATACATGACAGAGAACAAAAACTTGACTTATCTCTCTACTTTCAGTAAAAGCATGCAGCAACTAACAGAAGGAAAAAAAAAAGTTTCAGACTAGAATTTTTTCCATTTTAACTTCAGGAAATAGGGCCCTTGTAGGCTGAACTGATAAAAAGCAACTGTTCCTGCAGTACTTTCCCATTTAAGAGAAGGTAACAGGAATATTTGCAGTGATTTGATTTTAAGTGTTTTCAATTGCAGGACAGGAGTAGGATCCTCCCTGCAGCTTTCCTTTGTCAAGATCCATATGTTTAAACAGATGAGTTAATAAAGAACCTCCCCCAGAATATAAAACAGCGTGGCCTACTAGTTTCAAGGCACTCTTAATTTATGGCTTAAAATTTTCCACTGCCCTGGGTCTGTTTCATGCAGTTGTCACTCAGTGGTAGTCTGAAGTTTCAGGATGTTTCTGATGGCCCAGCTTTTATTTTTGAACCTTAACATAAAATTGATACTATCCACCAAGTTGCTTTGCATTTATGAAGAGGCCACTTTTATAAAGGCTTCCTTAGAGAACTGTTTGCTTCCACCTTTTATTTTACTCAGAGATGCCAACCTGACCCATCAAACAGATTCCTGCAGCTGCCTTTTACAGACAGCTGCCTTTTTCTTCAGCATGCTTGAATTTAGACCCTGGCCTGCTGCCAACCCTCAACATTTTTCCTTAATCTCCATGCGCCCTGGTAGACAGAATTTCCACTGAAGGCAGAGTGGCAGTGGTGCTGCCCTGGTCCAGGTGCTGGATGCTCTCCATGATCAGCGGACCAAATCTGGGAGTCAGGCCTGGAGTGCCAGAGCTCCTAATATCCATTCCTGGTAACTCAGCGCCTCCACCCCCACTGACCTATTCTATGTTTTTCCAGTATATAATTTCTCAGGATAGCTCAGCTTCTGGAGGAATAAAGTGGTCATTTTAGAAGGTGATTTCTGTGGTATTCCTTGGGCACATGAAAGTCTAATGCAGAGCTTTTTCCCAGAGGCTCTGCCTGTGGTCAGTGGGGAGCAATAAGAAAGGTTTCTCTGACCCATCTTAGATGGCTGTTATAGGGTGAACTGAATCTGGAGTGCATCCTTCTTTCTAGAGACCCTAAAGGGAACATGCCTTGAGCAGCTCAGCCTTCAGGAAACCTCCATGGGTCAGATAAGCTCCACCTCAAGTCTGTATCCATCTCTCACCTGCTGTTTTCTAAAACAGTTGCATTTTGAAGGTATATGCTAAGATACATACCATCAAGAATGGCGGCATGTCTAATGATTTCTTGTAAAGTTATTATTTCTGTGGAAAAAATCAAAATAACCCCCCAAGCCCCTACTGTAGTTCATTCTGTGGTTTACTGCTGCAAAGCCTCTTAGTAACATAGCAGGTGCCCATGAATGTGGAGTGCAGCACTATCATATTAATAAAATGGAATTGCCTAAGCATATTTCCTCCAAGCTTCCAGAAAGATCTCGAAAGCAATTCCTCTCTTGAAGAACCTCAAATTGTCCATTTGTCAGTATTTCAAAAAATATCCACAGAAATGAGTATGATGCCTACAGCTTGCAAATAACTTCCTGGAAGCTGAGGCAATTTTTTCCAGGATCACTCTTCACATTAATTACTTAAGAAAAATGAACATTCAAAGTTATTAGGTCCAGGAACAACTTCATAATATCAGTGGCTGCAAAATGAAAAACGTGCAGGCTGGCACATTTGTTCAATCCATGGTGGCAAGCAGGGACTCCACTGCTG